>SIXB01003195.1:0-22719 GCA_007018985.1 Anopheles bwambae
GAAGGAATTGGTGCTGGTCGGGTTTTCTGTGCGACAACGGCTAACTGTGTCCATATTTTCGTGCAAAGCCCAAAAAGAAAACATCTTCGTCTATCAAGCCCTTCTCTGCTGCTTCCACTCTTCTCTCTACCGTTTTCTTCCCAGATCAATTGCGACCAGAGTCGGGCGGCCTCTGTATGTGTGTGAGTGAGTGCGTGTGCATTTGTCAGCTTTTTGCTGCGGGAATTAAACGTTGAAAGAACGAAATAAACCACTCCTTTCCGATGGATTCATAAAGATTGATGCAAAACCAAGAGTTTGTAGCCCATTTTACCCGAAAAAGGGTGCATTTAGCTCGCGAAAAAAGAGTCCAAAAATCGCTCCCTTTGCGCCCGCCTGTACGTGTAGTGGTGCGATCGGTGGGTGTTTGCTCGTGCGAACTGGTTGGAATATAAAACCCCCCGAGTATGCGGCGGAGCAGGAACGGAGAGCGATAGAAGAGGAGATAGGCACTACTGACGCTAGAATAAAGAACACTAGAACGCACGGGGGTAGCGGGAAGCGCAAGAGCGAACGAGACAGAGCAGTTTTACCAATCAAAGTTAACCTGCTCACATTTGAGTTGCGCTATCGGGCGACCGCACCAACACACTCACACACACGCGCATGTAAAATGCTTTTTGGTGGTGTGTTTGTTCCTCGTCGCCCGTCAAGAAATTTAGTCATTTTTCGGTGCATTTTGTGTGTGTGTGTGTGTGCGCGCTGTAAATTGTGTGATTGTGCGTGCAATTAGGCATTGTGAGGATATGTTTGTGTAGTAATCCTGTTTCGTTTGGCTGCTGCTGGACAGCGCAAGCGGAATCTTCCCGTGCTTCCTTCTGTCACACACGCACACACTCATACACAATGACAGATTTTGCTGATGCTGTGTGTAGGAGAGACGGAGCGAATTTTGTTCTAATGGTGTGATAAAATTCCGCTCCGTACCATCAAATGCAGTTTTGTAAATTGGAATAAATACATTTATTCTTTTCGCATTTATTGTTTCATACATATACACACAAACATGTGTGTGTGTGTTGATACCGCTACATCACAGTGCTGTGTGTATTTCATCATCGCAAAAAAAAACTATCGCTCATATTCCATCTCGCTGCCTTTGCTCTCTTTCTCCCTCTTTCGTGCACTCGCTCTTATGATGTGGCTCGGTCACTCTCGCACGCCCTCACGCGCGCGCTCGCTCTCTCTCTCTCACTCTCTCACTCTCTCGCTCTTTCTAACGGAGTAATGTATGTTTTCGTCGTTCCGTGCCGTCAACGGTACGTTCATTATCGATTGAATAGCAGCGGACTCTGTTCACCGGCACCCAGGATTGCGTCTTCTAATTAAAGGCAGTTCCGGCTTCTGGGCGTTCTGTGGTGGGCACAGGGATTTGCCTGCCTGTGCTGCTTCTTTCCCGTGTTTGGTGACAATTTGTCGATTTAATTGTCTATTGTGTGTGTGTCTGTTTAGAAGAGTCTTGGAGGTTCACCGACAAACAGGACACGTAGGGGATTTGTTCGTCTGAGATATGTGAGAACGGTGTAGTAGGCTGTGTGTGTATGTGAATCGTTCGTTCTATTCTGAAAGTCGTCTGCAAAATGTAGAAAAAGGAGAAGAAGTGATGAATTGACAAACTTTGTCGGAATTAGTGTACGAAAAATGATTTACGAGAAGCAGTTTAGAAGAAAAAAAATCCCACTTTAGTATACACGTTTGCGTACGTCGTGTGTATGTGTGTGTGTGTGCTTTAAATGACAATTTCACTGTTCTAATGTCCCACGGTGACGTGTTTGCAGTGAGTTGGGTGTGCTCTTAGGTAGCAAAAAATGAATTTAAATCAAATTGATTAACACAAATCCACTCGTAAACAGTGCAAGTGTTTCCATTCCCTAAGCATTCCAAGATGCATTTCGCTTCCGGCATTTTACTTCCGCAACAATCATTTGGCAGCTCACACACACACAAACATACATTTTCACTACCGCAAACTAAGGGATGTAAGGGTGTGTTCCTCTGGAGCGTACCTCAAGTGAACGGGGCCTCAAGGTAGTAGTACACGTGTGCGCCTGTGTGCGCGAGACACATGTACTAATCAATGTCCTTTTCCCCTGTGTGTGTGTGTGTAGTGTACAAGGGCTAACCCTTAGCATTAGAGTGTGTACGTGTGTGTCTGTGTTGAAGTATTAGCTGCCGCCGCGGTGCTGCTGTTTGCGTGTGCGTGTTCGAAAGCCCAAGCAAAATCACAAATTTGCAGTGTAGTAGAAGTGCGTGTAGTAGTTGCAAAAAAAAAAAAAAAATTGAAAAGCTTTTTTTCTCCTTCTCAAGTACGCGATTATTGTTTGTACACAAATAAACATTGACACATGGAGGTTTTTCTTTCCCCGAGAAATAGCGAATTAAATCATAATTGTTATCATCTTCATCTTTTTTTTGTTGGTTTTGTTATCTAGCAAAGTGAAACAACAGTGCGTGTGTGAGTGTGAAATAAACAAAATCAAAAAGTGTGGAAACCCCCCCCCCCCAACACCACTGTCCGTGTGGAAAAGGGTGCGTGCGTGTGTGTGTTGTGTGCCGCGCGGCCTGACAAGCGGGCGCGCAAGCGAGAGAAGTAGGCTGCGTTTTTCCTTGTTTTCCTTTTCTGCTTGACAGACGCACAGCAACTTTGCGCTCCCCATTCATCCATCCGTCTCCCACTTTTGTGAACGGTGGGTGGAAGTGTGTGTGTGTGTGTGTGTGCGTGCGTGAGTGTATCAGTGGAAGAGTGTGTGTGCGTGCGTGCGTGTGTGTGTGTGAAAGAGACAGCCCCGATTGCAGGCGGGGTTGTGCGACGGCTGTGGTGGTGGTGCTGCTGCTGCTGTGGTAAACGTCAAAATGGCGCACCAAATGCTCGCTCCGTCCGTGAACTGTTCACTGGATGATATCGATCTGAACGCACTGAAGGTAAGTGAAGGAAAGAGAGAGAAGGATGAAGGAAGGAAGGTAGAAGTGCATGTTAGTGCACTTCGGGGTGCGGAGTGATGCATCATTGCCTTCCCCCAAAGGCAGAGAACGGAAAGCGGCTCTCCGGGTTGGTCGGCGCAACATTAAAATCACATCAAAACGTGTCTACGTGTGTGTGGGGGGGGGGGGGTTGTTTTGGGTTGGTACTTCACCCCCACACTCCCCCCATTTTAAGGTGTGGTTGTTGTTCCCGTCTGTCAAAAAACGGCAGGAAGAAAGGGAAGATCTTCTTCCATCTTTTCTAGTTTTTTTTTTTTTGCTTTTCGAGTGCAAGTGAAGTTGCGGCGCTGTCAGAAGGTGACAGTTCTTGCTTTTTGTTTTCTTTCTGGGTTTATTCCCTTTTCCTTTCCGTTTGCTAGTAAAGCTATTCTGCCTAGAGCGAAATGGCTGGTTTTTATTTTTAGTCTTAGCTTCAAACCGTAAATACCACATTTAGTTGTATTTTAACGCATGGAGCAGGTACCGGAAGTGCCTCCGGGGACTGTATTATTACAGCAAAGCTCTGATTTGATTTGGTTTAAATATTCGTTCATTTGTGTGTGTTGTCAGACGTCAAACGGTGGCCAATCGACAACCTCCCAGAGCACGGTCCGAAAGTGGAACCGGAACCGGAAACGTCCGGCGTTATTTAATGACCTTGAACTCCCGTTCCTGGTGTTGCCCGGCCGCCGGACTGTTTGGTTGTGTTCCGTCCTGTTGAACACTGTTTTGTTGTTGTTGTTGTTGCTTTAGTCTCTCTTTTAGTTTCGGTTTCAACGTGTGTCAATAGCAGACCTTCTGTGTTGTTGCGATGGTTGTTTTGCCAGTACCATGACGTCATCAGCTCTGAGAATATTACTTTTAGATATTTAAATTGCATATATATTAAATGCATAAATATTAAATATTAAATTAATGAAAATGTTCATTTGCCATTGCTTAATATTAACGTTAGTCCATGCACAGTTATTATACTTTTGATTTTAATTATCCTAATTTTCATTCCGAAATTTCAAAATCCTCTTGTTCTTCAAATTGCCATCCACTGCATAAGGATTATCAACAAATGAACTCTAAACTAAAAAAATGAAAAAAAAAGCAAATGAAAGCCCAAAAATCATGAATCTTTCGGCGTGTGGCTCTTTGTCTTCCCCAAAACACCGAGACATTGCTTCGTTCAATTTGTTCCGGTTTATTTGTTCGCCTTTCCTGCACAAACAACTCCCAACCAACCAACGGAGTAGCATCAAGCGTGCGTTGCATATGCTCCAGCATAAGTCCTTGTTACCCCGATCCAATCCTTTGTTACATATGCTGCACCATCCCATTCCTCCTATGTTGGAGGATACAATGAAAATAAGGAAAGGATAAAATGTCTACCGTATGTGTGTATGTATGGCCACGATTGCGGGACGGGACGAGCAGTAGCAGAAAAGAAAAGACAGCTTAAGCCGGGTTTGAAGAAGTAGCGAGGAGACACGCAAAAGAAAGCATACAAATCCTCGGGAACCAATTTGTGGCGAGAAGGAACTGCAATAGAAGGAAAACAACATCCAAAAAAACATTGTCATCAAACTCAGCCGCAGCCAAGACCGAATGAACCAGTCGACGGATGGTGGAGGATGGATTGAGGGTTTTATAAAACCAACAGAAGCCAAAGAAAGAGAGAGGAAGAAAAAAACGCACCGAAACACAGTTGAAGCGTGGTGTGTGCCTTGCGCAAGCGTGTATGTCACACGCGCATCAACAGCTGGCGGTGGCTTGTGTGTCGATGGCCAATGGTGTGTTGGTCCAGGAGGGGGGGGTGCCGCACCGTGCGTTCTGTGACACGAGCCCGGCACAAGAACAAGAAAGATGAATTTATGCTTTCCGATGTGTTTTTTTTATTCCTTTCTGCGTTAGCCTCGTGTCGTTGCTGTTTGGGAAGTTAATTTATGCTACAACGAATAATTCATGCGACGTGGGATCCATTGCGGTGTGTGTTGGTACGGCTTTGTTAAGACTCATAAAAATTGGGGTTGTTTTTAAATGCTGAAGGATTGCACGAATTGTCTCCCGTGAGGAGGATATTTTGTATCTGTCATGTCATCCTTAAATTAGAGGGTTGAACCATCTGTCGGAATGCTGACCGAGCATTGGCATCCGCTTTTTTACACTGTCTTGCTGCTTTGGATTTATTGATCATGCTTGTAACGATTCGATTGTGCTGGTTTTATATATTTATCAGTAGCTCATCACAAGAATATATCACGTCTCAGACTCATGACTTGGTTTTCGCAAAAAAAAGGCAAAATTGCTCCAGTTGAGATTGTAATGACGTCACATGATATCAAAAACTGCTATTGTTGATGTATAGCTTCTCATAAATATTAGTTTGTTATTGTGCATTTGTCGAAGAAATTTCCGTACCAAATTCTAAAATATGGTAGCCAACTTTGGAGCTAAAAAGGCGAAAGGTTTTACATGGAATGTTGCTAAAAAAAAGCTTTATTCTGTCGTCATTGTTAATTCTGCCATTCGAGATGATTCAGCCATATACGATTGTGATGATATCTTCTGACGTAATCGGTTTGTTATACGTTAAGATTACGAAAAATGTTGCTTACCTTGTGCGCAAACCTTTTTTTACTGTGAATTCCCCTTAACTTTATCGATCACTGGAACTACTACCCCCCAATAAACTGATTTTATTTGCTCCATGTGTGTGTGTTTGTTCGCTTTTTTTTCTCCTGTCGATTTATTTACCACAAAAGTTCCAGCAACAGAAGAGAAGAGCATGACAGAGAGAGAGAGCGAGCGATAGATAACAACAACTGGTAGAGAAAAACAAGGTAGAAAGCGGAAAATTTCCCACCGGAAATGAGATCATGCGCGCTCGCGGCGCACGCGCCATCATTACGAGCCCCCTCCCAACTCCCCCTGAGCACACACAGTCGCTGGCTGCTGAGCCTTCTGCACAAATCCGGAACGCAGCCAAAAACCGGCGCAGAGCCACAAGCCACAACTCGACCGAGAGAAAAGCAAAAAAAAAACTCTGAGAAGCTCACACTACTTGCACGCATTTTCTGCTTATCGCCTGTGTGTTGTGCCGCAGCCTGAAAGAGGAAAGCGTTAGCCAGCAGCAGCAGCACATCTTTGCGCAGACCGATTTTCCCGATCGGTGTTTTCTAGCTAACCTTTTTTTTTTACTTCTTCTCATATTTCTACCATTAAAATGATCCACCGGGGGAGCTCCCCCGTTTTTTTTTGCAACTCTGTGTGTGAAACTCAGGTAGCTAATTATTATGAAACTATTTCAAAAAACAGCGGCAGCGCACGGAATATCTCTGCCCCGTCGAAATGTTGCCGTTCCCTCTGACCCCTATGTGTGGCCGTGTTTGTGTGAATATTTCAGATAGCAAACACAAGCAAGTGTCTCTCTCTTTGGGGTTCGTTTTTCCCAAGAGTTGAATCAACTCTTGGGTCGTGTGGTTGGGAAAAAAATGACGGAAAACTCGCCGTACTTTTCCCTTCCCGAGGTGACTGCTTTTCGTGGCTGTTGCTGCTGCTGTCAAAGAGGGGTAGAGATAAGATAGTCGTCGCCGTCATCGTTTAAATTCTGCTTTTCTTTAGCGCTGAGCAAACTTTCCCACCGGGCAGCGATCCCCCATTCCGCTTCAATGTACCCCCAGAAAGTTATGCCCTGTCGGTTGGGAGATTCCGAAACCGAACGGATGGACAGTTTCGTCACACGTTCCCAGGGTCGCTGAGAAGCGAGTGGAATCGATTAATAGAGCTGTGCATTAAAGACGGGGGGAAGACGCGCACTAGGAAAAAAAAACCCAAAAAAAGAGTACTTTTGCTTTTTAGCTTTTTTTTCGTCGTTCTTTTTAGTTTAATGAGCCAAAAGGTGGAGAGATATTGTTTAACGAATGCGAATATTTTTAATACATTTTTCTGCTCCGTTGTTTGGCGTTTTTATCCACGATAAAGGTGGCATAATTGTTTGAAGAGACAGACGACGACCCATCGGTGTCGTTGTTGGCTTTCCAAAACAATTCGGCTTGATTTGTCATCGCGACGCGACAGCAGCTACTTATAAGAAGGAGACATGTTTGCTTGTAATGTTAGTAAATATTATTCCCTGGTCCGCGGGACCGGGGGGGGGGGGGGGGTTTCCCACTGTGCGAATCAATTAACGCGAAAGATTAATTAATGTCGCAGAATGAAGATGTAACAATATTTTCGCCGTCAAAATTCAGGACTTTTTCAGGTGCTTTTTTGCTCATTACTTCCCCCCACCCAACAACCTTAATGATTTACAGTATTTTTATTATTATTTCGCTTAATGATAATGTTTTCAAATGGCGATGGCAACGATGACAGATTTAAAACTCTCTCTCTCGCCACACATTGGTGCAATTTATTGGCCTGGCTTTCATCCGCCTGTCAAAACAATTCCCGTTGCGCTTTGTATGATTGCCCGCTTGGTCGTCCATTGCTTCGCTTTTCCCTGCATTTGTCAGGCCACAATTAACATACACACACACACACACACACACACACAAACAACTCTGTCCCTGTTACAACAGAACCTGCCGTTGATTAGGCAACCGAGGAAGACGATATTCTGACTCATTTCTAATGCTAATTGGTGGTGCTTTTGATGAGAGCGGGGTTCTAAGGCAGCAAGACGCGCGCCACTTCAATTGATCGAATTATGATTCAACCGTGCTTCTCTACCCAAATGGAGTGGCAAGTGGCCGGATGAATCACAAGCAGGCAGAACCAGAGTGGGACCAGCACCTCAACCAACAACAGCATTTGTTGTGAGCATTGAGAGAAGGGCCTAAGTGGTTCGGGGTTATACTGGACCTTAGATGTTTCTTTCGGGTCAGCAGCGAAGGCAGATCGTGCTGGTTAAAGCGATTTAAACCGTTTTACTTTTTTTAATGTGTGCTTTCTCTCACTTATTTAAACAAACACAGCCCCAAGCGATCGAGCCAAGGTCCCCTGCGGTCTAGCTCGATCCGCGCGGGGATCGCTCGCTGCAGCGCCGCGGAACTAATTTTAACCATGACGCGCGTATGGCCGCGCGCGCGTATGTGACATGAACTTAGCCAGCCAGCCGCTGTGTGGGGTGGTCTTTTTTGCTTTATTGTTGTGGACGCAAAACACAGGCGCATGTGAAATACGGGACGACAAACCGACTCCTCCAACCCTTACCCGGTAGAAAATTAGCGAAAAGTGTCGTCGAATGCTTTCGGGCCTGTAAACTGCTGCTGCTGTTTGATCGTTTGATCTGTCCTGTTCGTTCGTGTTTATCATGTTTTCATTTGATCATTTGCTAATCGTTTTTTAATTATTGTATTTTGTTTATCCTTCTTCAAAAATGGTCTCTTTTTTACATTTTAGACTCTTCTTTTATTTGTTTCTCTATTTTTCATTTTCACTTCTCTTAATATTGATTGTCGGTTTTGAAGAATGTGCTTATTAATATCTGTTTATTTGTTAGTCAATGGGGCCCTTCACGATTCTAGTCAGTTTTTTGTATAGAGTTTGACAGTTGGAGGCTGAAAAATCATGTAAACACTCCATACAAATCCACACACAAAACTCCAAGCCTGCAATTTTCAGTCTAGATTATTCTAGCCACAAAGCTAGAATTAGATTCGAGTACCTGCTCGAAAAATGGCAAAACAAGCCCAAGTGACATTTGCTCGAAATTGTTTACCCGTATCTGCTCGATTAGTACTCGATACGCCTGAAATTGTAGATTTGTGTGTGATCAAGTGTGTTGAAAGCGCTAAGATTTGGTGAGTTCGTAAATTAGACTTTCTACTATCGATTGACGATTCCGTCGAGCTCATTTTACATTCGTAGCTTTGATTTTTTTTATTAAAAACAAAAACAAATTTGGTGTGATGTTATTTTATAAATAATCGATATTATATATGTATAAAATGGCTACATGACCAACTATAACGATAGGAAACATCATTTCCGAGCGAATCTAAAAGAAAACAACGAAAAAGCCGCAACACAGTTGATTTTAAAGGCCTTTTTCTAAATTCGCTTAAACTGGTGCAGTTTATGGGAAGTTTAAGGCTCCAGTTTAAGGGAATTTGCTCGAATTCCCGATTATTCGTGCTCGAAAATGTCAATTGGGAGGTTGTGTTTACATTCATCCCAAGGTGCATTAAAGAGATCAGGTGATGGAATCCAGAATCAAAGTGTATGTAGTCCAGGTGCCCTTATAGCATGTTTTTTTTTAACCAAATTTGAATATCACTTTTAGGCAGGATGGGATTCAAACCTCAAACTTTTGTTCAAACAAGCTTTCTGGAGGCTTGACGAGTACACAACACACTCTTACAATCTTCATTCAGAAGCAGAAGCGATAAAAATCAGCCTTCTAAATTCATACACCTTGGGATAAGCCCACCTGTATATTATACCCACTTAGATAGCTGCTCGAAAACTGCTATACAATGCAAACAGCTGACAGGCTGAAATTTCAGCTTAAAACAGAAAGGACCCCAATATTAGTTTTTGTAGTTTTATGCTAGTTTTATCTTTTTTGTAAAGCTTATTTGTTTGTTTTTATCATTTATTGAATAGTTAATAATTTTAAAACGTGTAGCACTTTCTTTGATTTTTGTCATAATATTTAGATTTTTTAGACCCAGTTTGAAACTGTTATGTCACTTGAGCCGGTCGCTAGTGGACTGTGCAGAATTATTATATCACACGCTTCAAGTAAACCTCTCCACTATCCATTTGTTATCCGCTTTAATGCGATCGTGAGCAAAACAGGGCCAACAAAACACACCTCAATGGCTGCTGCCTCGCGTTCCGTGCCTTTTCGCAATGTGTGTGTGTGTCTGTGTTTATATTGATCCTACTTGGTGTGGCAGATTACGTGTCGCGTGTGCCCATCTCGAAGACAATTTACGATTGAGAGGTGTGTGTGGACGGCCAATTGCGAGCGGAAACCAAATCCCATCGAAACTATCGAATTGCAGTAAACAAGTGAATAAATAAATAGGGTTAAGGTTTCATAACAATGCCCCTGCACACTTGCAGTGTTTTTTGTTTGTTTTTAGAGAGAAGGATGGTCGGGAGGGTTAGCTAAGTAGCTTAACGTTTTCTATTGCTTTACGATTCGAAATAGCGAGCGCATGCGTTTATGCTTTTACGAATCTCCTAACCTACATGCGGTTGAAGGAGTTGGTGTTGATTTTGGTTTTTTTATACAAGTTTAGATAATTTTGCACACATTGTGGTTTGGTTTTACTTCGAAAGTTGTCGTGTATAATTTAGATATCATTTTTAAACGTTGTTTGTGTCAAACATTCGGCCAAGAACTAGAATTCTAGCTCATATTGATCTAGCTCTTGAAGCGCGTAGTTCAACACGAAACAAACTAGAAAGAAATAACACATTTAGAACGACTTTCTCACCCTTCTTCAAACTTCTATCAGCAAAAGAAACCCACCCTTCTTTGTGTTACACCTCTAGCTCTTATCGGGCAGCAAGAAACATTAAAAAATCGCTCCGACATTCAAGCACACCAGCACAATAATGCTCAATCTCGGCTTCTTTTCCCCACGCCACGATTAAGTGGTGATGCCAACGGTGTGTCAGAGAGCGTGGCAGACAGTCAAAGGGGGTAAAGGCCGGATGCGCTCATACTTCTCGATACCCACCACCACCCCGATCGGGCACGGGTTGTTGCGCCATTTATCATCCAAGGTCGATCGGGCCGCGCGTTTGTTCGCGTTTTTGTTCTGGGTTGGGTTTGGATGTGTTTTTACGGTTCTTTTTCCCTCCCCATCGGGTCTGAATCAAGCATTGATAGAGGTGGCCGCCTCACCACCACCATCCGGTCGCGCGCGCTCAACTCATCCGCACGGTCATCCGCGGCGGCTGGGTTTGTTTGTTTCTCCGTTTTTGGGGCGCATCGAAGAGTGATTACCTTGTTGCTGCATTGCTGTGTTTTGTTGTTTTGCAACGTCCTTGCACCCGAGCAGAGCAGCACACCCGCGTTTGTTTCTGTGGTGTGAAGTTCATGCACTTCACACACACTGTGTCCGGTACAAATCGTGGGGGAAAAGACACTTCGCAAAAAATGGGTGGAAAAACGATCAACGCGCGTTTTTGAACGAACTTTTTGCGACGTGCGACACATTTTTGCTCTATCTGTTTTCGGTGCGTGGCTCCTGAACCCTTGGGTGGAAAATGGATGAATCACGTACAGCACTGTTTAAAATATCAACTGCCTCGAACTCGGTTGATGCCACAGCTGTGTGTGTGTGTGTGTGCGAAAGGATTTGTTTACTGTTTGAAAACGTTTAATAATGGGCAACACCACCATTGACGGTAGAAAAAGAGCTCAATCTCTTGCTTGCCCAAAAAGGGTTTTACAAGGCCAAACACCTATACCGCTAATCGTTCACGTTCTGTCGATTTGTCTGCGTTGACTAATTGTTGTGTCTTAAAGTGTGTCTTTGGTGCAGCAGCGATTGATAAACGAAACGTTTAATTTGCACAACACTGACCAGGAAACACACATTGACATTGTGACGCTGAGCATGTTGAGAAACCAATTCAGCAGTTGTCATGTACTTCTGGAATAAGAATTCATTCATATTTTGTAGACTTATTGACATAAATAGTGTCTCTTGATGGTCACATTTGTGTCTTTGTTTATTAATTTCGCCTCTTAACAATGACTTATTACAGGAACACCCAATAATACTTCTAATTCATTTTGAGTTGAATCAGAATTAACAAAATCCCAATTCTTGTGGTGGAATGACACACCGTGGGATATTAGCTCAAAATTATGAATTCGAAAGTCATCTAGTACAACGTTATCGATGTCATTTAGCTTGTTTTTGTTTTCCACTTATCCGCAGTGAGTCATACGCGAATGATGTAACGCGCTATTTGTAGGTACGTGATAAACGGAAGCAAATCACGGCTAATATAAGCGTACGCGTTTGCTTCCTTCCTACCCCACTGAACTATTTATACACACGCACCTTTGATGACAATAGGCTATACTGTGTTTTTTTTTCTTCTAATGGCCTGTGACTCTGGCGGCACATTTTGTTTGTTACAAGCAGCGGAAACATGGCACGACACGCGAGCATTCTTGTGACCTGCTAAAGCCTTAATGCTCTTCCTAGAACACTCGTGCGCGCGCGCCCGCCCGCCACAACAAACACACACAATATGACCATTTGCTTCCTTTCCCTCTAATCTCGTCGCGTTTGCTTAGATACCGCGTCGTCACTTTTGATCGAGTGTATCATGCGTAGTTAGAGTTAAACAAACTGGCGTGGCGTGTGTGACGGCGGGGTAAAAACTGCATTTCTTCGTCTCCGTGGTTTCTCACATGCTTATTCTCTATCGGTTGGTTTAGGGAAGGGAAACGCTGAAGTGTGTTCCGTACACTGCCCCAGTCCTCCCGCTTGAGATAAGACACATATATACCCCTCACGACCGATAATGCCGAAGGAGGAGGGGGAGCAACTGTGAAGTGTGTGGAGAAGTGAATTGATAAGTGAGGAAATAAAAAAAACCTTCTGTTTTTCTCTTACGCGCCCGACCGTCTGTGGGAAGAAACGTGAGGACGTCCCTAAACTTGAAACTGGCACGTTGTTGGTTCAGTTTTAATGATGCTCTTTATGCCTTTTTTATGATGAGTTCGGAATAATTCACTCGGATTTTTGTATTTCGCAAGAAGCTGCTTTTGAAGTTACAAATATGTTTGAGGATAATTATTGAAGGGAAATTAACTTTTAAAAAATTGCTAAGCACTATTTCTACTGTCTAGTATTGAAACATTAATTAAATCATTCCCTGTACAATGCGTTGACTCATCGATTCCATGGCCCAAAGCTCTGACATTCGGAATGCAACTGCAAAAAAAAAACACCCATACCTGCAACAACATCACCGACTTGGAATAACGACGAATAAATCCCCTTATGCGTTAAAGAGAGCTGCCCGGGTGCTGATTCATGTTGTGTACAGCGTCTTCGACTTCAGAAGAGCTGATCTTTGGACCTGTTTGGCGTGTGCAGTGTCGTGCATATGAACCTTCAACAAACAAAATCAAAAACAAATATCTTCAGCAAAACACACATTCCACCCAAGTGGCGTTGTGTTGAATCATCGGGGTTTTGAAAGAAAGCCCGCTTTATAATCCCCGAATGCTGCTTCAGTGCCTCATTCGATGAGGTGAAAATTGAACTTCCTTTGATGACTTCCACTTTGTTCCCGTTAGCGCACGGCGCAATGAAACTCGGAAGAGAGGAGGGGCGATGTTGTTGTTAACGCTCGGAGAGAGACTAAGTGATAGTTTATGATGTCATTTCCATCTTTATCTTAGAAGCCGGTAGCCCCCTTTAATCCGTGCGCACGTCCGTCTGTCGGCAAAGGGCACGACGCGCGCCGATGCACACACACAAACACATTTGTATCGATTTGAAGTGGAGTTGGAATGGCCTGTGTGCGCCTCCTCTTTGTAAAATCCCTTCGCTGGTTCCCCCGCTGGTTGTGAGGGCATAAATATGCTGGTTGCCGCATATTCGGGTGCATTGTGGGCTCTTCTTCCCTTTTCGGGGTTAATTATTGATTTATTGGACAGTGATAAGATTATAATTGTAGCGGCTCAACACTTTGCCGCACCCTTTTCTCTTTTTCTCTCTCTTGTTTTTGGGTCGTTCTGTGGTAGTTTGGGCCCAGCGGCTTTTGAATATTTTAATCCAGCGTGCCCACTTGGCTTTAATAGGGCATCGATTTTGTTCGATATTGCTGACGAGTTGATTAAAACTGGGAGTAGCAGTAGGGAGACTCCCTCCCTTTTTTTTCTCTTGGGAGAGATGATGCTATATTGGGAAATTTAATTAGGCATTAACTTGTCAATTCAGCCAATTGGTTCGTTAATATTTGATAATAGAAAGACATTATTGCCATATGCAGACAGGCTTTTACATTTTAATTCGATATGGTATGGTTATGTGACATCTTTCTGTCAAAGTTTGGATTTATCTCCAATTCCAATGCTCTAAAACGCATCAAATCTCTTTTGCGTAAGCCTATTTAAAGAGATCAGATTAATTGTATAATGCAAATGACTCGTGATGCAGGCAACTGATCAACCCAAGATGGACAGAAAGTAAGCGCACGACAATGCGGATGCCGCCGCCGCTCTCGACCTCCAAAAAGTGACTGGCTCGAATAGGCCAACCTGTACGTACCGGGGCGTCCCTTATTGAGCTTCTTACCTTTGTGGGATGCGATCCGATCCTTCGAACGGCAGTAACAATCTCACCCGCCAAATGTGACACCGATCGCATAATTTGTACTCGATCGGCCGTCAGTGGCCACAAACAACAATTCCTGCCAGAGAGAGAGGTCATCTGTTCTTTTTTTCCGCCTCGTCGGGGATTGCATCATAATGGCGGAGGGTGTAAGTCAACCATTTCACCTTGACACCTTCGGGTCGTTTGGACAAACAGAAACCGCGTGCTCGGCTGCACCCTGCTCTGGACATTGGAAAAAATAAAACAATTCGTGCCAATCCTCTCCGATGTTTCGGCGGAGGAATGCGTGGCTTGAAAACAATACAAATACACCACTATGCAGCTGCTGCAAATGGTTGGGGTGTGTGGGATGTGATCGAAGGTGGATTATTTGTTCTTTTGTAGCAATAATTGATTGCGCCTCCGACACAAAACGAAAGAAAAAAACCACCACTTTCGATTGTGTTCTCAGCAATGCAATGGAACTCCACCAAACGAGTGCGTAAGGTGATCACATACCTGTGCTGTTGTGGAGACTGTGCCGTGCGTTGTGTGTGTGTGGATATTTGGTCCCGATTAGGAAACAATCTCTCCTTGACCAGCTGAGGGGGACAACAACAGTTGAGGGTCGTCGGTGTGACTATTTTAGATTTCGAGCAATTGACGTCGTGTGTCGTGAATGATGCTTCTTGCACAGGTTGGATCGAAGTGGTGGGCACTACTAATTGGTGTGTGGATCAGATGTGTATGGTCAATTACCTTCATCAGCGCAGCGCGCTAGGAAGTTGGATTTTCGGGGACTTCTTGTTTGGACACGGCCGGTACGGTGTGCTGGGCATGTTCCGAGCGATCCCAAGGACAGTTGGGAGAGTGTAAAAGGAAATTAAATCGTTTTATTGACAGGAGACAGTAACCTGCTTGTGTCTATTTTAATTATGAGGTGTCTTCTACACTTCCCGGTAATAAAACTAATTGTGAATTTTAATCTTGGCCATTTGTGTAACAGGAGATAGGTAGTGAAATATTATTGCATTCGAGATGTTTCGGTCTTTTGACTCTTATGAACAGCTCATACGTTAATGTCCTCTGTCTTCTGAGAATACCTTATCAATATGACCTTGATATTGATGTACTAAATAGTACCATCTTTTAACCTTTCAAATCGGACATTTCCATTAACAAACAATTTATCTACACTTATTCCACCAGTAATTGAATATCTGAAAGTAAATCATTCTATTGGGTGTAGTTTTTAACAAGCTCTTATGTAACGTGTATCTAAAACTGTTATCCACTCTCCAAGAACTGTCATAAGTTATAAGTATTTTAGTATTCCAATACAAATTTACTTTTATGCGGATATTCTGATATCTTCGTAAAGCCGGAAACTCTGGAACTCAATGGTATATCTAGGTAATCTTATGTAAAGACGTACAGGTACTAATCGTCAATATCAATAGAGATATAGTATGTCTGATTTGATGTCATACCTCGGAATGTCATTTGATGAGTTTTGATTATCTTTTAACACAAGAATCATATACATTTCTTCCAAAGTGTATGAAAGATTCCAGATTTTTAAGACACACTGGTAAACATGTAAATGTCAACTTACATATCACAATTATCCCTCAGAATCCCTCAGTTTGTAGCTCTGTAAGTTTTGGGTCGAAAAGATTTCCCTTTTGCTTCCACTCCAAGACTACCACAGTCAATTCCCCCAATTCCATGAATTCCCAACAGTAGTGCGGTGCGTAATGAATCACGAGTTTTGCAGGAGATATCCGTACTTCGCTGGGCAAGATGTGTATGGGTTTGTGTGTTTGGCTACAGTTTCGCTTAAAACTAGGTCTTATCAATTTGCGCCACTCGCCTTTCCGTCGATAGTTTTCTGCGCAACCACCGCCACCGCAGCAGTGTGTGTGTTGATTGAAAACTCTAACTTCACAACCGTTCCACAGTTACCCTCGCTCGCTCTCTCTCTATCTATCGCTGTAAACCGTTCCATGTGTGTGTGTAGAGGAGCGTTCATTCACGCGTTGAGGAGTTTGAGTTTGAGGAAAATTTGATTTTTCGCCGTAACAACACACACCAACCAAAACCTCCAACGGTAGCAAACGGCACAATTTCGCTGCTGCACCGTTTCCATCATCGTGCTCTCGCTCCGACGGGGCCAATGCTTCGATCTAGGTTAGCTAAACATTATTAGCCGGCCAGCAGAACACGGCCAAAGTTTCCCCCCCGACAAACAACCGTAAGGAACACAGAAACCTTCCCTCCCTCCAGTAGTGTAGTGTGATTTAGGTGTGTTGTGTAGTGTCTGTGGCAGCGTTAGTTGATATTAGTTTTTCGCTCCCCATCTATATGTACAAACCCTCCCTGCTCTTCCCTTTGCCTCACACGAGAGCGCGTTTTACATCGATAAAACCGCAACGTTCGATTTCCTGTGCCACAGCTTCACCATCTCCCCGTGTGTGTGTGTGTGCTTTCCTTTCCTAACTCTGCAAAGTGCATCTGTGCACATGGAGGGAAATTGATGGAATTGTAGCCAGAGGAAAATCTTATGAAAATATCCACACACACACACACACACACACACACACACACACACACATCCATTCTCGCTGTTTCCCCAGTTTGTTCCATCTTGATCCAGGGCTTGTACATTCCAGACGAAGGTGTTGCAAAAGTTGCAAATGGTCAATACACCATCATCACCATCTTCTCCTCCTGGCTGACTGGATTCCCGATGCAGTTACCGTTCTTTGCCAAAGCACTTAAAATCTAATCCCTTTCCATTTGCCTGCCCCTGTCTGTCTCTCTCTCTCGCTCTAGTTGTAGTAACCCGCGGGGATTTGGAAAGGAAATTGCGGTGTAAATTGCATTCTCCGCTAACCTATTTGGGCCGATAAAAGTTGCGAGAGACACGATGGGAGGGGAGTTGCGTTGGGTGCATTACCGTGTGGAAAATGTGGTTTACTGATATTTTGCTCTCTTTCTCTTTCCCTCTCTTTACAGGATCCTGCTGGAATCTTTGAGCTGATCGAAGTCGTCGGAAATGGAACATACGGACAAGTGTACAAGGTACGTCGTCGGTAGAAGTGTCGCGGTTGCGATGCAAATATGCTGAAAACTTTCAAAACTTGTCTAATGCTGTACCGAATCTAAAATCAAAAAAACCATTCCAAACACGGGGAAGCTGTTGGGGAGGGCTATTTTCAGTACATGTTTGTTTGAAAAATGAAAACCCAGCACCACCGTCCGTTCCACGCGTTCGCAATCTAATAAACCGGCGCAGTAGTTTGCCAGTTGGTAGCGTTACGATTATTTACAAACATCTCCCACCCGTCCCAATTACAAGATCACATTTGGAGCGCCTTTCAAGGGGTAGGAGAGGTCGAGTGGAATTGTAGAAAAAAGAACGGTCGGAGCTGCCCATTAAGATGTTACGGCGCGGAGATCATTTGTTTAGATTGTGAGTAAGTAGGCTTATTGCTGGTAAGTTTACGGCGGCTGCGGTCGACCCGGAACGGGACAACAGCGTCAGCGACAAACGTCTTTGTTGGCTGTTGCTGCTGCTGTCTTGTATCCATCCGTGGGTCCATCCCGTGGTGTGGTGTATAGCAGCAGCACACGTTGCAGTAGCTCCTCCGCAACACACGCACTCACGGTATGTGGTGTGCAGCAGCACACGTGAAAAGTGCGTTCGATGTTGCGCTAAATATAAATTCCGGCTTTTAGGGCCTGTGTGTGTGTGTGATGCTCTTATTCCTCCTTCTTTAGGTTTGAGCGAGAGGGAAGGTAACTCCAGCTCGGTAAAGGATGATTCTTAGTGATCTTTCCGTTAGCATGATCATATTTCAGCGCTGCATGTATGCTGTGTGTGCTATGGAGCTGAAGCAATGGATCGTTTTTCGTAAGAGGATAAATTTTCCTCCAAATAACAACAGCAGCAGTAACAGTAGCGAATGGGGCCGCAGTATGTAAGAATAGATCAAAATGAAATGATCAATGGATGAACTGATGAACTCTCGACAAACGGTAGAGCATTCTCTTGTGCGTCTATTGCTGACTGCGCTCTTAACATTTACTTTGAAAATGCACTCTTTTGGCTTCTTCCGTACTCTAGTACAAGGTACAGCAAAGGAACATCACTGCTGACTGGCGAACGCTCTCTTAGCTGCTTTGGCTGGGTGTGAGTGTGTTTTGTGCAATTCCACTGTGCATCTGATTGCTGCACCGTGACTCATCGATGTTTGTCTATGCGTTTCTCCGGAGGGGTTTTATTATGCTAGAAGCGTTTGTCGATGATTCACTAGCATTTCTATTCCCCCGCTCTATGTGTGGAGGCGATGTTTTGCAATGGTGCGGCTGTGGGGAAAGCTGGGTTTGTTGACTTGACTTCCGCGGCGACCTTTGCTGTGTGAATTGATGCTGCAAACAACCTGATCTTGTGATCGTGAATGTAGAATAACCTCAGCTAATATTTGTTGCTTTCTGGGTATATACATTTTTTTAAATTCTTTTACTTGGTTGGGCACTGTGTGATGAATCAATTTGTTTTGCAAGTATATATTCATCAGAAGTCTCGAGAGCCTGTATAAGCCTGCATGTCTGCGTAGGACATTACGCAAATTAGAAGAGATTCATCATAAAGCATAGGATCGACAGTCTGTGATCTAATAGTTGAAAAATCGGTTGCTAAAAGTCCGGTCGTAGATAGTTTACTACTATCCGGACTGTCTTTGCTCAGAATAAAATAGCAAACAATACAAAATAAAGAAAACAAGGCACAAAAAGAAGAGAAAAAGGTTCATGTGCTAAACCTTTTAAATGATTTACATCAAGCCTACATTAGCCGTTTTATGCATATCGAACATTGGAGAGTTGGAGACTGTTGAAATTCATAATTGCAAGCACATTTTGTTTCAACAGTTCGTGCCTAACGTGATCTTTAAGTTTCGTGCGGGCTTTTGCAAATTCTGATGGATGGCTTTTGCCAGTGCCATTGCCACTTTTGTATTAAAAAAAGCAATTTACTTACAAAAATAGAATCGCTATTAAAAGGAATACAATCTTCGTCGACTTAAAAGGTTGAATTTGATTATTTTAAACAACGGTATGCTAATTTAAACATTTTAAATCCTAAATAATGCTCGTGAATGTCGAATACTTCGTTGCAAATAATGACACCAGCTATCTTTTCAGTTTGAAATTAAACTTTTTTGTTTTATACGCATAGTCGCAGCAATAAACAGAAACTGAAAAGCAAATCAGCAAATTTAGTTTGACGTGACGACTATTTTAAATAGAATGTTGACATCATTTGCACTATCATATGTCAAACTACATGCAAAAAAGGTGGACGAAATCGTAAAAGGTGCCAATGTTTATCTACTTCGTGAAAATGGTTAGAGCAGTCCGCGTTATCTAATCGGTGGCTAGTAGATGAGTGGTTCGATAAGAATTTGTGGTGATGCATCATTATCTTCAACATGTTATCACAGCTAGTATTTATTTCCTTTATTTTGATATCACTGCAAACGCTGGAACTACTGGATTTTGCAGTCAATTAGAAGTGCTATAAATCCTGTACTTTTTATAGCAAAGGCAACAATTTAAGACAAACCAGAAGAAAACTTTGGAACATTAGGAATGGCTTTTGGCTCGTTGTATTTTTCATAAGCTCCTTGTTTTAAATATGTTTTCGTGTTTGTTTTGGATTTGATGCTCACTCCCCAAAGATCGCCTTTACGAACACACCAGTCCGTCCATTCACTGACGTTGCATTGCTGTCCAATCGTCATTATTCCCAGCGACTCAGAAGCTGTGGAGAAGCAACAGCAGCAGCAACGAAAAAAAACGTCATCGTCCTCTTGGTTTTCGTCGTCACCGCCAGATCACAACAACTAAAACCCTTCCACCTGACCCACCCTTCAGCAACTGAACGCGGGTGTGTTGACCACGACCATGCGAAGGGCGCAACAGAGACGGCAAGATAATGCTCCCGCTCGAAGGAACGAAAAAGCAGCCACAACTGCTGTGGTGTGCTATCTCTTCTGTGGGTTGTGGGGACCTTCGATGCTTATGCGCGAGCCCAACAAAACCATGTACCGACCGATCCGGGGGTGACGTGCATGGATGTGTGTTTGTGTGTGTGTGTGTGTCGCGGAGGTGACGCAGGGGCGGCTGTAGGGTAGCTCAACGAGCGTGTGATTGCGCTCTTCGGCGGCGGGATCTCCCGTGCAAGAACCTCGGGACAATGAACTTCCAACGCGCCGGTTGGATGTGTCTCGGTTGCCGCGACTCCAACACTTTTTGACCGTCCGATCCCGACAGCCGCACGATGTGAGATGTGGCTATGATGACGTGGTGTGGGAGTAGGAGTAGGGAGAGATGGAGCAGAGATGCCAACGCAATCATCCAGAGCTAGCCAGAATAGTCAACCAGCCAGCCAGCCAACGCTCTTGGCTCTGCTGCTCCTTTGCGCTACTGTTGCGTGTTGGAGTTGTTGGATCACTCTGTTCCTCGCTCCCCGACTCACAGCCCCGAACCTTGAAGCGGCGGGTTCTGTACCACCGGTTCCCAGGTCCCGCTCGGGGTTTCGAGCAAACGGCCTATCGCACTTCGCTCTATGCTACTCCGCTACTTCGAGCTGGAAAAACGAGTTCTTCTCTTCCAGCGTTGGTTGTTGCTGTGGTGTACGTTGTGGGTACGTTTCGTTGTTGTGTGTCGTCATCGTCGTCGGCTTAGAGGGCGACTGGCCGGGCTTTTAGTGTTCTGGTCTTCTCTCGCGCTCGGGCCGAAGTTCTCCGCAGACGTCTATTTTTGTGCACGTACTTTTTTACGATAATTACCGTATCGATAATTTACCTTTTTATGATCTGGAAGAGCGAGAGAAGACCGACCCGCGCGCAGAGTTCGCAAAATGCAATAAAAATGTCGACGGAAATATGTGGCCCCAAAGTGTGTTTGTGTCTGCCCTGGGGGGAAGATACGTACGTGCGTGTTTGTTTTTCCTCCAGGAAGTGGAGTTTTTGGGATCGTTGTGGTATAGAGACTGTTGCTCAAACAAATGGATTGTTTAGAGCAGGGAGGGAATTTGTTTAACGATGAATTGTTTGGAAAGATTTCTATTTTGATGAGCTAACCAATAAGGAATAATAACCTTCAGGGGAGCTTATTATTTAGCAGTTAAGTTTTTTACATTTTTACTTCTCTCCAAAATTGATTTTTTATGTTTACGACCCTTTATCGTCTTTGAAATGTAAAAGATGAGTACATATTATAATATATTAACACATTGCCCGGTACACCACATTAATAATGTCGACGGCGTAACGGCGGTTTGTGTTTAAAATGCTTTTCTAATGACCACCTCCGACACATCTGCTGCTCGGGCAAAGACCCGAGGTCACGGCAAAGCAAAGAGGTGGGTAGCAGGAGGACCACCGGTACCCAAAACCGAACGAACAGGAGGTCAGCTGCGCTTTATTTTCTTCGGCCCAAAAATGGAACGCTTCTTGCGATCATGCTCCTTCACTACGCCCGTCCGTACGTGTTCACTCGTACAGAAACCAGTTACGCCTTTAGCACTTCGATGGTCAGCATTTTGGGCGCATTTATTACGTGGATTATTCCCGCGTGAAGGAAACATCACGAGAGATAGAGCACGCGGACACCCTCATCTCACTCTCACCCTGAAGAAGTAGCAAGAGAAGCATGGAAGAATAGCCAAGGTAGTTCTTCGGGGTGGCAGCAACCTGTGTCCCTTAATGCGCCGACGAGTCTTCACCCATTTGCGTTCGGATCGTTCAAGTCTCTGGGCTACGGAAAACTATCCAGAGGGGGAGATGCGAAACGTTGGAGATCACATATGCATCCAAAAGCATCTCCAGGCAAAGTGGAAATGTTGTGGCGCCGCCACCGACCGCAACGGTACCACCGGGATCTCCTCCGGTAAATGCCTGCGTTCTTTAGCCTTAGGTTTTGCGGTGAACCATTAGACCTGGATTAAAGAGAGACCGAGAGTAAGGGGCAAGAATGTGGGAGATGGCAGAGTTCTTCTGTCATCGTGCAGGAAAATGGACGCATTCTTCCTCTCCCCCTGGGAGGACCGGTTCTCTCCGGTGTGGCGGTGATGGTGGTGGCGAAACTTATAATAAATGCATCCGCCGTCCGGGGGCCAATCGGTCAAATGAATCAGCAATGAACACAACAGGACCGGAGGCTAGCTAGATATCCAGGCTGCGCAGCAAAGAAACACGTAAAACCAGTGTTTTGACCTCATCGGATTGTCATTATGATGTTCCACGCTGCTACAGGGCTTAGACAACTCATCAGTCTTTCAGTGTCGAAAGTCTGAAAGGTTGATTGGGGCAGAGATCGTTGGGAGGGGGGGGAGGGGGGGGGGGGGGAAAGG
>SIXB01003196.1:0-23501 GCA_007018985.1 Anopheles bwambae
ACCGCACTTGACCCTATTTCGCGACCGCTGCCGAACTTTATCCTAATTGGCCCTATTTTTGATAATCTAGCTGTTTCGCCTTTGGGGATATCTTTTTGTCCTTATCTGTTTTACAACGCCATCTGGTGTTTTCCTAGTAAATTATTCGAGCTATCCTTGACAGCTCGTTGTTTTGATTAACATTACGGCTGCTGATCTACACGAGGTAGATATCGTGCCAACATCAACATTCTGTGTGTGGCTCACATTGGCTCACATTGAAAACAGATTTATAAAATCCTGCTCCTTTTCAAGTGTGCCCCTTGAACCTAAGAGCATCGACCCAGTGGGGGATTGTGAGTCTTAATTAACTGCAGCGTTTTAAGCACGGATCAAGATCCGGTACAAAAGCCGGCGCTTCACTGCACTGTGCATGTGACAACACCGGCGATGTGTGATGAAGCATCCACCTGGCAGCGTTAGAAACGTACCTACGGTACGTCCGTTCATTCGTTGCAGCGGACGACGCTCGACAACCGGCACACTCACTGCTTTGCTGATGCTTGACCAAATCCTACTACATCCCGCGTCGGTTGTGTGAAGCGTGCTGCACTTGATGGCTACGGTGATGAAAGTGGGACAGAGCAAACGGTCAACACCTGCGTTTGATCCAGAGCAGGCTCAGGATAAACCAACTTGTGCCATCGGAAAAGCCATCGAAAAGAGTGTGCAGTTGAATGAGCGGAGCTTTCGCACTAAACAAGAGCTGTAATGCGATATGCTGATACCGTTGCGATGCTGCGCTTGTTTCGGAAGTTCGCGGAGCGAACATTGCTAGGTCGTTGCGGGAAAAAACAAGCCAACACGGAGGGAGAAACTTTTCAATAAAGTGTTCCATGTAGGACAAAATTTCTGTTAAAATACACTTCCACAGTACCTACTGTAAATACTATATAAGTACTTGAAAAGTATAGTCTTCCCACACGAATCACCAGTTTTAATAGGCAAGTTGGAGTTTATATCTCTCATAATGCTATTAATATGATAAAGTTGTAAACTTTGGCTATTATTTGTATCACACAGTACGGTTTAGAAAAACAAAATTACCCGAACGTGCCTAATGTACCTACGTGCGTACGTACTTTTTACGGTAGCCATTATTTACCTACCCTAACCGCCACCCAAAAAATACCCAATCACCCACCTGGCAAGCGATGGATGGATGGATCATTTTGAAAACATCCTCCGGCTGTTTGCTGTTCGGCTCGTTCTGCTCTATCGCTGGCAGCATGCAAAACGTTCAACTATGGCGTGACGCGCACCGCTGGAACGATCTATAGCGTGCCTTAGAGGAAGATTAGCAGGAGTTATACTGTCTGCGTGAGTGAAACTCACGTTTACCATGAACCTTCTCCTCATGGCCCATGAGCGTCCAACAGCATCGCTTCCACTTGTAGCCCACAAGCATGCCAAAGCTTCCTTCGGTATTTTTTCTATTTGAAGTTTGAATATTTTCCCCAACCAGTTTTCGGTGCGCAGCATTATGTGGTGGCTAAACACAACGCCACCCATTTCCGCGCTGCAAAACTTTCGGGTGGTGTGCCTAGTAGTGAACTAATAAATTATACATTGCTCTAATTTTAAGCGCTCACCGAATGGTTATCGCCCTCCGGGGCCACCAAAAATTCCGGCACGTGCACAAATAATAAAAACTATATATATATATACACCGCCACATACCATACACCAAGCCGCGCCGAGTGTTCGTGCCCGGAAGGGGAGTATGTGAACCTCATAATAAAGCGGCAGTACCAGCATACCAGAGACCGACCGATGGAGCTTTTAGTCTGGCCACGGCACCGCAGCCTTGCCGTGACCGCAGCGCGAGAATCTCCCCCACGGTCATCCATTCTGTGTGCTCGTGTCGTGCGTTTACGAACGCCCCACGTCGAACAACTTCATTCTTGTGCTTCGGGGCACATTACTTACGCTTCTAATCTTATTGGACAGCATCGGCCATCGGGTCTGTGCGCACGGTGTTGTACGGTACTACGGGGAAATGGCTAAACGAAAGGGTTGAAATTACTGGAACTGGAATTGCTGGATGGCGGAGGGGCGGTGTGTTGAGGAAACGTGCTGTTTCTTTACTGCTTTACTGTGGCGAAACAGATTGTGCAGGGGCCGGATTCTGAAAGGCTCGACGCTTTATTGTACCACGGGAGCGAGAGAGCGAGAGAAAAAGAGCTATGGAGAGAGAGTATACGACTAAGTGGGGTAATCCGTTTATACCTGACAAGGCAATTGCTCATAAATTATCTTTTGTGAAGAAACTGGTGGAAACTAATTACTCTGAAGGGTTAGCAATGCACTGGAGGGTGTAAATGTTTGTAGCCCTGATTTTTTTTTGCCAATCAAAAACAGAAAGGTAATGAAAACGAGTATAAAAAGCACCGTTTGCAGTGTTGTTAAATTGACCATTGACTTAAATTGTACAACCTGAAAGTTCCTAACCTGAAAGTTCCTAACATGAAAGTTCCCAAAAAGGTATCATCATGATCGCTTCAAACATAATGTAATACGCCATTTCAAATACCGTACAACAAATGTTTCGCCCATAAATTCAACCAAATACCAGACTATCACCCTCCTGACAACGCTCAATTAGGGGTTTATCGTTTCACTTACTAGATAGTTTGTGGAAAAGCACTGAACTAGCGCCGAACTGGGAACCGTACCGACCGACATGTACAGCGAAAATGGCTCGATTTCCGACACACAGCCGTAACTGCGAGGAAGCACCACCACCACCACCACTAATTCCCAGCTGCATGCATGCAACATTTAAATTAATCTTCTTACGTACCAGGCTTATCGCGCGGTAAGCGTTCAATGCGCTTCCCCCGGTTGTAATATCTTCCTTTTCTTCACTGGTAGTACACTAGGTGTTTAGCTCAAAAGGTTAGAACTAATTTCCCCGTTCACCCGAATGTTCCGTACTGCTTTTCACGGGGTACAGTAGTGGTTACTTTCCTAGGTTGGTTGGAGGGAAGGAAATACGTACAAGGTTTGTGCTTCTTCTACCTTGTTGCATGCTATTGCGGTTGCCGAGCAATATTCGTACGACCATCGTGCAGCACCCAGGAAGTATTATGAAGCAATTTTAGCACATTATCTGTGCACACCGAACCGTGCCCGTAGCCCGTACCACTTGACACGTTGCAGTTTTTGGAAAATGGTAAACTCTAAACGATTGTTATGGATGGCCATTGTTTTATCGAACAAGTTCCACGATATAATATTAGTATCATTTTAGCTGCCTAGTTTATTATCGAGCCGTGAATTGGCCAAATATTGCTACATACAGAATTGTTAGAATTATCTGCCTGCATGTCATGGACGTAGGACCATTTGGTAAGCAAACACAGCAAACATTGGCCATCAATTTCAAAAACATCAAAATGCAAATTACAGCGCAACCAGAGCAGGTCTTTGTTCAATGCCGCACCATTATTATGCTAAGCACACAATCGATATGCAACTGGGGATGTGCAGGGATGTGAGTGAGCGCGTGTGCGCGAGATAAAACATTTTCCAGCCTAACAACCTGTAGGTGTAGCTGAAATCATTTAAATATTTCACAATCTGCCTCATTGCGTGGAAAATGTTGATTTTGTTTTTTTTTTTTTTTGGTGCTCGCTTTCAGCATTTGGAGTGCGCTCCTCGTTTGGCTTCGTTTAGCTAGATCGATCGTTCTGCTTTGATTCGCGTGGCGAATGTTTGCATGTGCATTCACATCGAAACGCGGTACCATTATCGATCGATGGTCTAGCGATGAAATTTGATATCCATTTAGCATTTTCGATTCATTCAAGCGTCGAGCGAGCAAGCTTCAAAAACGGTTTAGAAACAAAAACGGCTTCAGCAGTAATACAATTGCTCGACAATCAATAGCCTATCTTTTCGGGAAAGTTAGACACGTTTTGAGGGTTGCACTTTCAAGGAAGAAGCTTTCGTTTAGTTTCAAACCCATGGCATTATGCAAAACTGGCTGTGAATAGTAGTGAAACGCATTTATCGTAAATTCAAATCGAATTGTTGTATACGCCCCCGTACAAAAGACGGATATATTATACGGGAAGGAAACTCGTGATTTTCAAATTAATGCATCTTTCTACATCACAAAGTAGATGACAAATCGTCCAGATCAGTGTAAGGTTTTGCTGAGCAAAAAAACACCCCCCTCTAAAATAAATCCAAACAACCAGACCGGATTTTGAGGCCATTTAAAGCATTTTATACTACATGCCTGCTGGCAGCAGTGGGGCAACAGCCCACTCAAAACCCAGTTCAGCGCACACCCGGGTCCGGCGGAACCACATTATTCCGCTCGAACAGCTGCAAAAGCTTTTGTTTAGATGATTGAGTTTTCTTCCTGTCCTGTCCATCGAGCTGTCGAGTATTGGTCACATCCGGACATTCCGGACAGCAGTCGGGCGGGGGGAAAAGGACATATCATCGTCTCTTTCCCACCCCTGTCTGTGCGCTGCCACCGGATGCCACTGTGTTCGGGGGGATCATCTTCATTCTATTCCTATGCCACAGCCAAAGCGAGAGCGAGCGAGCAAGAGACCCGATGAGGCCACAAGCACATTCGCAAACGGTTCCTACTGTTGCGCTCCATTTATCCTCGTCGCCGCTTGCCGAACGTGAACAGCTGACGGTGTAATTTTCGCGTAGAGCTTCGAGGAGGGGGAAAAAGGTACAGACGGGCGACGATGATGATGATGGGACGGTCAACAGTGAAGAAACTTTCATCCGGCCTAGCGTGGGTCGAAGTGCCGAGAGTGCCACACAGTGACCTTTTTATATCGCTTTTTTTTGTTGTTGTTGTTGTTGTTGTATGTTTCACAGTTTTTCACTTTGCGCCACCCGGGGGCCGGCTGTGGTTATCGGTTTTCAATTTCCCACCGGGCGATCGGTTGCACCCGGGAGGACAGCTGCTGCTGCTGCTGCTGTTCGCGCGAATGGAAAACTCCATTCCGCTTTGTGGGAGTTTTAATGGAGAAAGTAAAGTTGTGCCATAATAACGGTTGATAAAGTTTGAAGCACGTTTCAGGCATCAAGCACCAGGGTAAGATGAAACGTTTGCTGTACCAATTCATCATTGCGATTGTCGCACGGGCCGAGCTGGTGGCTTTACTATTGGTTGAAGTTATCGTCGTTCGTTTCTGAGAAAAGCTCACTGGGTTTCTTCTTCAACTTGTGTATCCTCCCAGGGGTATTTTAACATAAAGTGAAGAACCGGAAAGCAACTTGATTTTGCTTGATGTTTTCATTCGCCCTGCTTTGACGCTCGGACGAACACGAATGGGGGCAGTGAATTATGTATTGCTTATTAAAATAAATTACTACCATGGGTCACCCACACTATCCCCGGGACTACTTTTGGCAGTGCCAGTCAGTCGCCAAATTGTGTGTGTGTGTGTGTTTCGTTTGCTTTGCCCAACTTCCATCAGTACGATAAGCAAGCGAAGATGAAAGCTGGAGGGTCAATAATGTGACTGGCCATGTGCTTGGTTTACCCGTTTCGTTTTGTGCCACCCGCGGGCGATCGTGGTTATTTTCACGCAGCGGTAGCTTTATCTCTAACCCCGCTCGTGACCCAAACCTCCGACCTCTGTCACCTTGCATGTGACCCTTGCAGGCATCGAGCGAAGCGGGAGAAAGATTGCAAAACCGTCGTCTCATTCTGCACTTATTTTTTTGTTTACGCTTTGTGCGTTTTCTTTTCAGTCAAAATGTCACTTGCCTTCTCGAATGCTGGGTAAGCATTGAGGTTGTAAAGGGGAGGGCGCCGGAAAAAGGGGGGTCGACCCTGTCGTTTCTAGTTTTTGCATTACCTTTTTTTCCTCTTGCTTTCTACTTTTATTACTTCCGTTTCGGACACATCAATCAGTAATAATTCTTTTGGCCACCAGCCCGACACGCAATGGCTGCTGTGCTGTGAACAGTCAGTCAGTCGGTCGTGTCGGTGGGACGGTCGTGAAAGCAAATGGACTTATTTCTATCACTCACTTTGTCATGCGGCACAGCTTGACTTTCGGTCGCTTTTCGGGCAATGTGTTCACTAATTCGGTACTGTAAGTAAGTAAGCGCACTGAGCAGTACTAATAATGATAATAAATTATCAACAAAACAGCCTTGAGAGCCTGCGAGCCTGCTGAAGCACTGCTGGGGGATGATTTATGCGAATCGTACCACACACTTTCACCGGTAAAGTTGCACCCCGGGTTAAGCTTTTACCATCGCAAAAGAAGTGAACCGATGGTGGAAACAAGATAAGGGTTAGCTTTTTGTTTTGCGGGTCTCGTAATTTAAATTTCCTCCAACGCGCAGCAAGACGATTCATTAGTCAACGACGACGACTACGGGGTCAGGTAAGGTTGCGAATGTGTACGCTGCCTGCCCTGCCCTCACTTAACGATCTTCGCTTGGCCGTGAGCGTGAGGAAACATACTTAGGCAGGCTAGCCTAGTCATGCGAACAGTCCCATCAAGCTTCCTGTGTGTAATTTTCAAGAGAAGCTTTGTCCGGTTCATTGTGCTGTAAAGTGACCATTCCAAGTGGTGGTTTGCGTTTGAATGGAAAATTAAAAATTACATTAACAATGCCGCATTATTATCATCATGAGCACGCTACCAAGGTGTTTGTGCGATGATTGGTTGGTGCTTTTTTTAGGACAATATTTGAAACTTTCTCCGTTTTGATAATTAAATAATCCAAAAGAAGTGTTTCAGCTTAAATACTGACTGTTTTAAAATTAAAATAAACATTGTTTACAGATTTTTACACTTCCAAAAAACGGTACATTCCTTTAAATAGTGTAGCGTACTGCCCGCAATATCCGCTACAAACTACGTGCACTATCAAACATGCAAATTATTACTACGAAATGCTTCACACCATCATCACACCACATGTCGATAAATCGTGTCAATTTTGCAGCACAACAGCTGTCATGCCACGCCACTAACAAGCAGCGAAGTAACGGAAAGCGATGCGTAGCGTAAAGGTCGCTGCGTGCGTTCGCCAGGCGCGTCGAAATCGTGCCTGAAAATGTGACACAGTTGCATTTTGCCGGCCCGATTCTCATTCGATTGGCGTTGTCAATTGTGCATAATGCTAGATGCAAATGCTGGTTTGCATGGTTTGTGACGCGTGCAGAGCAAAACGGTCGAAAGTAGCACAGTGTAGCCCAAACATGTCAGCAGTCGTCTGGCGTACTGAAATCGAATGTGATTGTGAAGGGAAGGAATTTTCGCAAACGTTTCCAATTTTGTTTCACACATACATGTGAGTGTTTGTGCATGTGCTGATAATAATCACAATATGTGAGGCTGGTGGATACCCCGCGCTTCTGTTGTGTAACGTGTCCGCGCTGAATAACTTGATGGTGGCCCACGTGTTACTTTTGTGTCATTCACCGGGCGTCTCCATTTCGCTCTAGCTTATCTTTATTAAGCTCTTGATCGAAAACAATTGCTGCAATTCCGCGTTTAGCAATTTCATTCGATTGGATGGTATTTAAATTACAAAAAAGTGCAATACTAGTAGAATACTATCTTTACCATTAATATAACATTTCCAATGAATGTACCCTTAAAACGCAAACAATTTCATTATTTACCGTTCGTTCCCACTATGTACTGGAGTGCGCCACTACGTTATGGTGTATTTCAATCGCATCATACGCCTTACCTGAAACAAATAAATGGAAAAGCAAACCCGTTAATACACGTCCTGCCCACACACAGCGAAAGCTGAACAAACAGACGATATATGCAAATATGCAGCAAATACAGGTAGGAAAATATGAGCACCCCGTGTATCCACTGCAACGGAAACGACTTTTTTTCTTCTTCTTCTGCTTCTTCTTTGCATTTCAGCAAACCTCGTTACTGCAGGATTTCCCACTGTGGACCCAAAACGTTAAACGAAGTATAAATTTGCCCTTTAACCCTACAGAGCGAAGCCGTGCGCTGTGGGGGGGGGGCTATCCTGCATTGCCATCCCCCGTTTCAACCCGGGTTCGGGCATTTGCCGCAGCAGCGGTACCATTCGAGGTAAAGGTGAGGAAATATAATTCTCACCACCATTCATGGTTATAATTTTAAACGGATGCGTACCCGTCGCTCGGGGCGGTCTGCCGGATACGCTCGGGGACGGATGTCGGGCAACCTCGTGTCCGTTTGGCATTGCAAAACCCCGTTTGCTTGCCGTGTTCGTTTACTTCGAAGTTGGTGCAGCAATAAAGCGCACTGGGACGAAATTTATATCCCAACCGCAACCCACCCACCGGACCCAAACGGAAGCACAATAATGTTAAGAGAGGAGATGCGCCGGTGGATGAATATGTGGGCGAGAAGCGCTCGGCATGCACGAAAACAAATGGATTGCGGATTTGAAAAGCGGATCAACTAAAAAGTAGAACGTGCATTATGCAGGATGCCGTACAATAAAGTTCCTGTACAGCAATTTAACATTTAAATGCACTCATGTAGAAGTTATGACCGTTGCTGCTGCTGCTGCTGTGCATAACATTGACGTTTTGGCGTAAAATGTTTGGCAATTGGGCAATTGGAGTAATCCCACCAGCGTTTGTATGTTTGCTCTTTCATCATAACGAATCAGTGCTGCAGGGGAGAATGGATTGAAAGCGCTGGTTTATGGAAAATTGCACACTATCAGAGGCAAATGGGAACGAGCAATAGCAAGCAAATAATTGAATGCTCTAAGCTTGATAAAGATCGCATAAAATCCAATTGACTGTTATGTGTAGCAATGATTTCGACATTGGTTTACTCTAAAAATGTGTCATCTGTCAAGATCTTCTACATAAATCAACATTTGTAAACTATCTTTTCATCAACAAAATAGCCTTCAGTAACAAACAATTCAACTACGCACAGAAAATTATCTGCGTTTTGTAATATTGCGAGTAATGCTTACTTATTGTAAGACTGAAAATGGAATTCTTCCATACTTCCGTGAAAGTTTGCAAACTTTTTATTAGTATAAACATAACAAACACCCTTTTCATTCACGCAACTGGTTAAGGGAAGACAATTAATTGCACAATACAATAAAGCTGTGTACCTGTGATTACGGTCGCAGGCTTTTAAAGGGTCATAAACTGCTCGAATCTTCGTACCATCGCTCCATCCTAACGCTGCCGCATAGCCACCATCGTTTGCCAAAGTTTCATCAACTTAATTACCATATTAATCTTGTGAGTGCAAAATAAATTGCCACACAACCGTAGCGTCTTGGCTTTTGCCACATCCATGCTCTTCCCACACACACACCTACACACCGACATACACAAACACACAAACCAAAACTCTTCACTGCACTTACTTCTGCTGTGTGTGTACGCGTGTGTACTCGGCATGACGTATGCGCGTACAAGAAGCTGGCACGCTGGCAGTACTCCCTTATTCCCTCACGCATTTATCGTTTTCCGGTGGCGGTGGCATGGCGGGCTGTCTGGACCGGGTAGGGTGTAAGAAATCGAAACCTACCCTCCACTTCCTCCCCTGCCCCTCTCTTTGCTCCTTGTGACATTGCAACATTGTAATGTGGAGCGCAAATAAAAAGCCACCGCTCAAGAAGATGTATGTACCCTTTTTTTCTGCCAAGGCGCGTTGCGTCGCTTGCGTGAGCCGCTACGGCGCACGCAAAGTGATTTGAAGCGAGCCTAAATCATGATGATGGCACAAGGGTGTAGCTGACAACATTTCCCATCATTAAGCGCTGGTTCGAGAAGTTCGAGCTCGTTAGCGTACACCACCCCCCTGCCCCGGCCTGACTCCCCTTAAAATATGGTTGAATTAATCACATTTTAACTGCACTCCGCTTGACAGAAAATGGCAGTTCAAAATGGAATGTATTTGAAACGTTTTTTTTTCTCGCTCCACTAGCCTATTGAATCATTGACCATTTCATTCATTGGATGAGGGCAGATATGTTCACAGGGGAGGAGGCGCGTCACTTGCGCTTCAGATAAATGGAAATCATTATCGTAAAGATGAGCAGCCGCTCATAAACCGGCACATTTTATTAATGGACTTATCACGCTCCTCTCCGTGAGAGAGAGAAAGCGAATAAGAAAAAGAAGCAAGAGAGGAAGAGCAAGACGGCAATCATTGTAACACATTGTTGTAAGATTTTGATGCATTAAAACACTACCAATCCAATTTTCCTGAAATAGAATTACCATTCCAGTCTCAAAATCAGCGGTACCGCACACTAGAAGCTTCCCATCATCGAAATAATTGCTTCCCCCTGTGACAGCAACAGTCAGCTCATTGATTGAGTGCTAATTTCCGACTAGCGCTCGGAAGCACAGCCCCTACCCTTCGTTCACCGATACAATGTGTGATGTGTTGAGGTGTGCAGTAAATCGTCCCATTTTGGCACCACACTGGTTTACAAATGTGAACAAATGGTGCAAACCGACAAATGAAATCCATTGTTCAATATTGAGAACCGCTGCCACCATCAGCATCACCCGCCGGCACCACTGTAGTCACCATCATCATCAAAGTCCTATCGGTTGAACCACGTGCACTGCTTGCACCGGTAATTGCAAGTGATTGCAATTGCATTCATGTGTTACCACCCCCCCCCCCTCCCCCTCCACCCATCACGCACTCGTGCACTCCTTCTCACTAGCGATCCACTCACTTCCACGGGCAATGGCGTTTGGCGATAAAATGTACCCCATCGTCGGGAAGTCAAGCCTCGACAGCGGCGGCGGGCAAACGAATAATTACCGGCCAGGCATGTGTGTGGCCATTTCAATCAACCGAATGGCGGAATCACGTCCACAGGTGTAATTTTATCAGCGCCGTTCGGTTCGGGGCGGTTCGGGTGGGGGTGAAGCGGTGGACGGAAAAATCCGATTCATTTAAATGGATCCGCATTCTACGGCTGTGGGGACGACCGACTGCGACGACCCCGACCTTGGGCATCGATTGAATGTATTGAAGCGTGCATGTTTGTTTTTGTATTCATTACCGGAGGAAAACTGCAATAACCATCCAATACCCCGGTGGTGGCCAATCAATCGGCAAAAGTATGTTTTAATCAGCGCGTGTGAATGACGATCGATGTGTACGAAATAATCAGTTTAATGGGAAATATGGTATTCGTGGACCGCAAATTGCTTAATGATAATTTCAAATTGGAAACAAATAAGATAAATATGTCATATCCTGTTATAGTTAAGTTCTATTACGTTTAGTGTAAAATTATCAAGCTCCGCAAAAGCTTAAAAGCTCGCGTAAACGTAACCCTAGTGTTGGATTGGTATTGGTGTTTGCATTTCGGGGATTGCGTTGCTTCTGTCCAATTAAGAAATTTCAGTCAAACTACCGCTCACCTCAATAAATGCCGTTATTAAACATAATTATTTAAACACACCTCCCCGAAAAGGGCCAAAGTAAACATCCCAGTAACGATCGGTAATGCAGTGGAAATCGGTGGTGTGCAAACACAACCATAACCCCACGAGCGGTAGCTGCCCGCCAGCAACAGCACTGTTCAAACAGGCACTGTCAGCAAGACAGGGAGGAACTCATCTTGGACGGTGAGATTAAAGCATCGGGCTGAAATACAACCCCGCAAGCCGAACCCGACCAGATTGGAACGCTAAAGGACGCATATTTAGATGACACTTCGGCGCCTGCAGACACTAATGCAACCCCGGGGGACAGCTAGCTGCAGCTAGAAGCAGCGGATAGGGAAATGAAAAGCAAAATTAAACACGAACGAACGGAACGGAAAAAAAAATACAACACTCTAACACCAAGGTCGGCAGCACAAGGATTGGCGCGTTGCTGTTTGCCTGTGCTCTCTTATCCGGGTCAGCAGCAACAGCAACACGCCTAGCACCATCACCACCACCACCACCACCACCACCACCACCACCACCACAGGCACAGCGCAACAGCTGTTATCCGTAATACATGGGCATTAAAAATCAATTACAGACGCGTGCGCTCGCTCGCTGTGCGTGATAATTATGAAATGCGTGAAAGTTTAATGGAGTGCGAGTTTTATTTGATTTATGCAGCCCGGGAGATGATTATCTCGCACTATGTTCACTAGGACACTTGTGCAGTGATGATGTTGCTGCATGAGCGATTCCTAAAAAGCTTTTTATTTATTTCTTTCTTTTTTGTAGCAAGAATTCACGCTTTAATATGTCCACGTTGGATTTAAAACAAGTTTTGATTAAAAGTTGCACGGGGGACGGTGGGGGACCTACAGGACATAAAATGCACCCCTACACAACAAATCACAAATCGTACGAAAAAGAGCAGCAGCAAAAAACATACTCCGAAGAGGCGAGCAATTAAATTGCAATTAAGAATAAAGCGGCGCCTGGTCCCGGCGCTCCGGCTATAGCCTTGCGTCCCCATGTGAACGTGATTTCATTTGGAATTCCCCGCACGATCACAATCCTGGTCGGCAGCCTCGACGACGATGGGGTCCTTTGATCGCAAAAATGGTTGTTCCCCCATGATTCGCGGCGCTCGCACACTACTCAGAGTGCGAGTTTTGTTCGTCCTCTTTGTGGCTGCGTTCGCGCCATACACCCAGCAACGGGATGAAACGAACATATTGTTCCAACAACTGGTATTTCTTCTTTGCGCAGCGAACCCGAAAGCAGGCAACGCAAAATATAATGCTGAACTGAAAGGGAGTGACTGTCCGCAAAACTACACATCTGCGGACTAATTACGAAACAATGCGAACCGTCCGGGCGGCGGCGGCGACCGTTCGCATCGCTGAAGTGCTTTTAATGGCCCGCGGCCGACCGCGGGGTCCGGGTGAAACAATGTTAAACATATTAAGATATGTAACGACCCCTTATGCCGTATGCCTCCAAGCTGAAGAACTCCCCACATCAGCCCGCTGAAAATGATCCGAACGTGATCGTGATCGTTCTATCAGTTACGGTGGTGGTTGCTGTAACTGGGATGGGCGCACTGCAGCAAAACCAACCGACCGAGCCTGCGCTCCACTTGCCATTGCTGCAGCAACCTTCATTCGAAGGTGCTGGCCAAAGGAGACACGAAAGCTTTCGGCACCAAGCGCCCAAAGTGATGATGGATAGATTTGTTTATCTCTTTGTTAGTACGTTCTTTTACGTTCAATCGTTACAGACAACTTCACTTCCCGGTCGGTCAGACGGATCCGATCGGAACGAAGGGCAAAAGAGAGACATGGATGTCCGTCGCATGCCAAAACTCCAAAAATGGTTCGTGACTGCCGGGAGCACTAAAGGGTAGCGTTTTTTTGTGTTATTTATGTTTTATTTCTGGCCGTTCCCCATCGGGCACCCGTCACCGGGAGGCTCGCTCCTTTATTGGTGAGCGCATACGGTGAGTGATTTTTTGTGATGGTACTTCAAAAAATGCCATCTGTGAATCCCCTTCCGTACGGGTATGAATCTTGCTTTCGAAACAACACACACACACACAAAACGTTGCCATTGTGTGTTGTTGTTTCCTCCCCTCAGATTGGTAGCACAGCACAGGCTCCGATGTATCGAGATGGATCACCATTTTAATTAATGCCTTTTACGGAAACACATCATCAGAATGTGGTCTGTTTGCGGCCTAACGTTTCGCCAAACCATCACTTGGAGCAGCACACAACAAGGGCGTATCGCGTGAAGGCAATTTTAAATACTGTACAACACCGTCACCCATATACGTACGTGCCCGATTCCAGATGAATCGGCCAAAGTGAAAGGAGCACCCGCCGCGAACGCAAGCCTTCCGTTTTGCGCACTATGCACCCCACAAACATATTCATTTCGCTAATCTCGGTCGATCATCATCTCCTTTCATAAGCCATTAAAAAAGGCGCTCCCCGGTGGCAAGGGTCGTTAAAATTAATACACATCTGGGTACTGCTTTTGGCGGTGCACACTCGCACCCCATCAGCCATCGGTGATGGTTTGCAAAAATAAAACCAAAAATAATAAAAAAAGACAAAAGTTCGTGTCGTTAAACGAAAAATGATGCCCATTTCCACTTTTGGTTATCTTGCGAAGAGTCGTTAACGGGTTTCGGTTTGCTGTTGTTGTTAGCGTTGGTTTCTGGTTCTCTGGCTCACTTGGCTACACACATCTTAATAAGGGGAACACTTAAGCCGGTACGTTCCAGTCCGGTTGCCGAAATTCAAACATGTTTTATGCCTTACCGAATGGTGTAGTGCTGTTGGTCGAGTCGTTAATATATTGTGCATTAAGCTTTCGTTCGGTCGATCAAATGAAACGAAATTAAACATATTGAGCCAAAAATTGTATCGATCAGCGCCTCCATTACGTTATTAATCCTGTCCGCTCGCATAAGCTTATCTACGATTGCTATATAGCTGTGGGCTTATACCCGCCCTGTACCAGCGCTCCAGTCTGACGCACGCTAATGAGAGCAAATAAATGAAAGGCGCCAATAAATTAAGCGACATTTCCCGGCGAGCATAACGCCCCGCACCACCTCGAGCACGCGACGAGAGGGGAAGATTAATTGCAGCACTTCGTTTTAGCACATGCGATGAAGTACACCAGACTGGTGGAAAACGGGACACAATTAAGTATAGCACACACACACATGCACGCACACCAATAAGCGAAAAGCGAAACCGAAACTTGTCAGCATATGCTGCTATGAGGGGGGTGTGAAAAAAACTATATTCCTTCCCCGACACACATTCTGCACCTTATGATCCGTAAAATCAGGATCGATCAGGGAGCGACACCGGGCCACCGCCACACAAATCACATTGGTTAAATTTAATTAAAACCAAACCCATCACACCGAAACATTACCGTTTCAAAGTGGCTTTTACCTTTCACACCCCCCCCCCTCCCCCTCCCAAAAAGCCCAAACTTGCACAACTCACCATGGGAACGCGAAGCGCATTTTCGCAATGGGACGCAACGCTCCGGCCAAACGCCTGGCATGTGAAGTACAGGGTACGGTTTGCCGTGCAGTGTGTGAAAGGGCGTACCACCACCAGCCGTGCGCCGAACGTCGCGTAAATCGTGAAAATTTATGGAAATTTATTATTCGCTTTCCCCAAAAATAGCGCCACCAAATACAGAGAAGTGCTCCCGCTCTCGCCCAGCCGAAGGGAAAGGCAATACAATACTCTCTCCCTTGGTGGTGCAGCGCACAGCTCCTAAATGTGCCGGGAAAGTCGCCTTCAGTTGCGTCCATTCATAAATTTTAAACTGTCGAGCGCACGGGAGCATAAATTCACGTTTCGCGGCTATGAAAATAATGCGGACCATCGGCTGCTGCTTGAAGCCTCCTGGAGCAGAGAGAAAAGCTTTCGCCAAACTTTTCCCTGTTTTCCCGTTTTTTTTTTTATTCTATAAACAATTCAATTGTATCCCAAATGTTATTCTCCTGTGCGCTGGTAGCGGTGGTGTGGCTGGACAATCAATTAAGCAATTCCTGCAACCAGCAGGCCCGTCAACCTCGCAACATTCCCTGTCGGCAACGCTAACAAAACGCATCGCACTGTACCTTTCGTAAAACAACTTAATAACGCACTAAGTTGAACGAGAGCCGCTCGTTGTGCTTGCCGTCGTGCAAATCGTGCCGGAACGATCGAACTTTTTCTGCTTTGTGTGTGTGTGTGTTTTTTTTTCGCTTTTTACTCCACCAACAAGATATGAAATCGATCCCCCCGTGGTTACAAACGAAAGGAAGGCTCACACACACACACACACGGACACACGTGTGTACCCCCAATCACGCGATACCAAATCAAGTTCACACGCGCCCTTTACCGTTCTTCCCGGGGGAGATTGGTGCTGGAGGACACGAGATTCCTGGCTAAAGTGTGTAATTGATTTCTACCTTTTAATAAAGCCTTCGCTTTTACAAACTGGCGTGTGAACGCTGTAATCTTCCCGGCAGGGGATAAGCAAGGAGAACGGTGGGATCAAGCGAAGCTGTAATCAATTGGCGTAAACATTTTCCGAACGCGGTGGCGGCTCGTTTGCGCTATGGGAGTGTGTGTGTGTGGATACAAAACATGGAATGTAACCTACTCTAGCTTGAGTCGGCATGTGTTTGATTATAAATAAGAAAGGAAGAAAAAAAACGAGCCTCTTCTAAAATGATGCTTGTCGGAAAACTCCCTTCACTGTGTACTGGATGATAACTAGCTGGAAGCATAATTTATCAGCTTACAGCAAGCTTTCCTTCTAAGAAAACAACCTTATTGAAAACCATTTTTTAACGATATGTAGGTATATTATCTCTGTGCGTAGAGCATCAATCGATACAGAGAAATGGAGAGATCAAATCAATTTAAAAAATTTGCTTCAACGATGTGTTCCAGGAACTTGAAAACCACCTACGACAAATATATATGATCTACACGTTTTTACAGGAGTTTTAAGGCTTCCAGGTTATCCCTTACAAGTTCATAATTTGACATTTTCAACCGGACTCTGTTATAAAGTGCTATGATAAATTAAAAAAATGTTTAGATTTAGACAAAATGATACGATTAGAGGTTAGCTTACATTGGCACATAGCCTAATTCATCAGCTGCCTTATTAAGTGAATCAATTGCTGCTTTATGCTCGTACTAAAGCTAACTCACACACTGGTGTTATTTACGGTAAAAATGTAAATTTTAAACCCTTCAGCAAGGTAAAACAACGTTGCCCTCTTGCGCAGCAGTTTGATATTCATGAGAACTCCTATCATATCTTTCGAGAGCATGTTTATGGCAAACCGCTGGTGCACAACACTTCCATCTCACGCGCGTTGCGTGACAACAAAAATGCACACATACGCACGTTGCTTTAGATTTCAATTAAGATTAAGCGCATCTAGCGATCCAGTCGTCCATGCAGGCACACCTTCCGCTTTGCAAACGCCCCCTTGCGAACGATCGCAGGTTCGTTGATCGCACACAACCTTTGCCGCGCTGCACAGACGCCTTCTATTTGCCCGTTTCACAGAGACAGAGATTTCGAACGGCTCGAACTCGAAGCTCCTAGAGTGTTGCTCTTCCTTACCGGTGGCGACAGTTTCAGGTGATCGGAAGCTGGTCGATCGACTGGGCTGGGCTGGGAGATTCGCGTGATGTGTCGATACGTCGACGTTTCGCCAGTCCAGCGGTTCATCACGCGATTGCAATGCTACTACGATGGTTACAGGAGGATGTGGGGAGGAGGGGTTTGAAGAGTTCGCTTAGCTAAACCGGATTAACCAGTCCCAAGGGTGGCAGAACCCACTGTCGTCTGTACGGGACGGGATGGGCGGACGCTCTTAACATTGGTATCTTTCGAGCACGTTAAATGCGTTAATAGGTGGAAGTTTGCAACGAGAGAGCAAAAACAAACCCGAGGCACGACACAAAATGATCTTTGTTTAGTAAATCGTTTGAAAATTATTTTTGTTGCAACAGCTTTTGCTTCTGGTTGTCTCATGTTAACCACTTCCAAGCCTGAAGCATACTGTTGCTACTTTGAAGCTCTCAAGAAATTCCTACAAGAACGCCAAGATGCACAAAAAGCTTACCATTTGGTACACACACACACACAGCTCTGCATCACACTGCACAATGTTGATCGATCGCTGAAGGCTTTCTCTAGTGTGAACGGCGTTTGCCAATTTTCTTCTCGAATGCGGAGCAATAATAGGGCACATTTAGATATCACCGTATCGTTGAGTCTAAGCGAACTTTACCACAAAGCGACTGCCCTACCCCAACCAAAACACACCGTAACAGGGCGAACAGGTCTAAAATAATGCTGCACCGGTAAGGTAGTGTGATGGTGTACTGGTGGTAGATGCTGTGTGCATAATTTATGTTTCCGTACTTTCCGGACCCTTTGTGTTGCAGCAGCAGCACTAGCGGCAGCAGCAACGCGGTTAAACATATTCGCCCTGCCATTCTTGGAGAATGCATAATTAAAGATGCAGCGGGCGGGCCGAGGCTTTCCAGCGTGGGAGCCGGTGTGGATGTTTGCTTTTCCTTGCGTTTACATTACAACGTGTGTGTGTAGTATGTGTGCTCTCGCGTTCCACACGTATCCTTAGCGCACAGACCACCCACAGGGCCATCAACGAACATATAGTCGCCTACATCCACCAAGCAGACCTCAAGAGTGTACCGTTCCTTTCCCACATTGCCCTTAGCTAAGCTTTATTGTATACAGCGTGGGTGTATGTGAGTAAGAGAGAGAGAGATAGAGAGAGAGAGAGAGAAAGAGAGAGAGGAACCAAAACATTACGTCGCATTAAGAGCACAGCCGAAGAAAGCTTCTTGCCCACTTGCTTGCAAGAGTAAGCTTGGTTGGGTAGTAAGCAAAACAAAAGGTACCCAAAACCCGGGGGAACATTTCACTGCCCTCCCCAATAAATACAATCGTCCAACCTGATGCTGTAGTAATCCTCTTGCTCAACAATGTCTTTCAAAACAATTCACAGCACAACAAGCTCTTCGGTGGGGAGATGCGAAGTAGTCAAAGGTTTTAATAAAGACATCACACTTGAATGATGCTCTTTACAACCAAAACAAACTAAACACACACATAAAAACACATTCTAAAACAGCCCAAAACCGTTTAGCAGCTAAGTCAAGGGAAAAACATTTCTAAACACATAGTACAACCGCTTAAACTTTGGCCTCAAAAGAGAGCATTGCAGTTGGATCAAACACCGGCTTCCCCCAGGGAAAAAGTTTTCCGAAAAGCCACTATTGAACAAAATGCTTGATGTTTTACCACATCCTCTGCAGCATGGTAGTAAAGAGACATTCCACATTCCGCTCTAACAGCATGGCATTCGATGGTTGTGGTGCGGCAAAACTTTGCATCAATCACTAAAAATGGGAAAGTTTGAAACTAGTACAGCCCATACAAGTAGTTGCTGGCCCGAAATAAACCTTTCAGGGGGGTAAATGGTTTCCAAAGTTTCGAGAAAAAAATGTGGCCAAAATTTGCTACCACAGTCAGCAGTTGTGGGTTTTTGGTATACAATTCTTCTTCTACAGCACACCACGAACACAAACAACACGCAAGGGGTCATTTGCTCCATTGCATTGATATGATTGGATCCACAATATTCTACAAGGCTCAAGAGTGAAAATACATTTCAAATTAAAAAAACTGTGTGTTTTAAACGTTCTTTTTACTCTTGAAACAAGCACAAAGCAACAATTACATCCATAATAAATCCTCCCCCATCTCTTTCCTTTTAAATATATAATCACTCTCTTCGTAATAGCATCGGAAATAAACCTTCCCGAGATAAAACGGAAACAGCAACTCCATCAAACACACACACACACCTACATCACACTTATAATCCCTCCTTTCAACAAAGCAAAATGCTTATCTTGAATGTGTTATCACTTCACTTCATCACCAACGCCTTGCCGAGTGGGCTTGAGAAGGTGGACGATTCAAACAACGGCAAGAGTCGGCAAGCATCCTTTTCCGGATGCCAGGTGGGTGGGTGTGTGTGTGCCAGTGCCAGTGCCGAACACAGTGGCGAACAACCGGAATCCGAACTTGTCTGTTGCATCTGTGTCTTCGCACTTGTCACATCACACTTGTGTGTTGGTCCTCATCTGCCCATCTCTGCCCCACCGTTGCACGCCCCATGGGATATGTTTGTTATTTTAAGAGCCTCTTTTCATTTTACGCTACCATTTGCTCCCGGCTTTGCACACGTGTATTTGAATGTTTGCAGCATCCATCTAGCAGGAACGTGAAAAGAAATATGCAAAAGGGTGGATAAATAGAAGAAAAACGAAGCAGCAGTTGATGGTTACAGACAACCAACACACCCACCCACCCACCACAGTTGCTCTTTTCGCTTGCTCCCACCATTTGCTTCCATTGCAACTGTGCGCGGCGCTTTTCTCCCTCGGTGCGCCCTGCAGTGCGTCGAGAGTGATGAGTGGAGTAGATGCGCGCAAGCGACATGGCGTGTGTGTCACCGAAATGGCCATCGTTTTGATGTACTCGCCATTGGAAATGAGAGTGGCACTACGCAAAAAGGGGTAAGCAATTTTCGAAACGTTTTCCCTTTTTGCTTGCGTCGGTTGGGGAGGGCATGTATACCCACACGGCACTGCATGACATGGGTTTAATGAAATTGCAGCGTGGCGAGCGCATTCAACATTGTTGATTCGCTCCTGTTAGTTGCAGCAATCCTATTAAAGTTTGAAAATTGAAGAAAAGTTCACTCATGGAAAAATAAGCCAACGGTGCAGAGTTCACCAGCTAACGGTGGTTTTTTTTTGTCACGTATAGTTGTAAAGGTCAGCTTCGCGAGGGATTGACATAAAGGCAATGCACTTTACGTTCAAATTAAGCTCCAGCAACGCCCAAAAGAACAATGTTTCAGACGTTATTCGCTTCCAAGTTTTCGTAGATTCTGTCTACCCAACCCAAGCTGTTGCTATTGCAATGGCGCTTCCAACATTCAACAATTTCTGGAAGCATCAGGGCATTTCAATTTCAATCAAGCCTTATTCAACTCCTTCACAAGGCGTCCCCTAACATGAATAATCTGTTGGCCAGTGTCTTTAACAACATCAATCACTCCACAGTAGAAACAGTAGTCCAACGTCTATCACCTTCAATGTGCAGGCATTTCCTTCTTCCCGATGATAACGGGTTTCAGACCCAACCCGTCGCCGATTCTCTCGCATCAATTACCTGGAATGAAAAAGAGATACAAACAAAAGAGAAGGTTTAGTTTTATCGTTGATCGTTTGATGACATAGGATTTTCGTTGGGAAGATGGTTTGAAGATTGAAAACATTAAACCGCCTTTTCCTCGTCTTCTTGTACGTCACAAAAGGAAAGAGCCAAACGGGTGATCCAAATCCTAATATTCCATCGTTCATTGATTTTCCAGCAAAAAAAAATCCGATATTTTCCTATCGTCTCATATTATCGAACCTGTTTAAGGCGGGTAAGACGAATTTTGTCAGAACAAAGCAGCAACAATCCAAAATGTTTAGGGATGATAGCAACATCCCAAGAATTTCATTTAAACAATCATATTTAACCGGATTGCTGCCGTTGTTGGTGGTGCTGCTGCTGCTACTGCTGTTGTTTTGTAATGCGCCAAAGGAGCAGGAAAAGCAGGATACAATTTTCCGTTCGCAACTTCATTTCTACTTCAAATCCAAAGCGTGCTTTACAAATCCAACCTGCGATGGGAGCAGTGAGCAGCAAATGCTTACAATTTTCCGACGAATCTTGCTCCACGAAATGCTCCCGGGCAATGTGGCAAACGACCGAACCATTCATAACACTGTGCTCTGTGCGTAGATTGCGTTCGCGCGTTCCGTGGAAAACAAAAATCCCATATCTGGAATAGCTGGAATGAATTTTCTCTAAGTGTGTACCATCAACCGTTTGGATAAATGGTGATACAAATTGGGCTAAAATAAACGCGCACCAATTCCTCATAAAATGGTGTCGCGGTGTTGTTGTGTACGTGCTCGATCGGTTAGAAAACAGATTGTTGAGTGCATGAAAAGCTGTTCAATTTCTGTGTGGTCTAAATTTTTTTTTAAAGAACTTTTGAAAATGTGTTACATTTACATATTTTTTAAAGGATAGTTTTTAAACCGCTCCAGTGGAAACAAACTACCACCGTTTTTTTTAGTGCAACTTGCCATTCTGCTTCCCCAAACCTAGGCTTGATGGATGTAAATATTTGGAAACACAGGAAGAGTCGGATGCCTTACCAAATATTTATGCTACTCTCCCGTGCCGCCCAAAACGCCCATTGCTGCTGAGCGGCTTCCAATTTTTCGACTCACCGACTCCTTGCACGCCACATAAAAACGCTATCAAACAAACACTAAACCAACGCAGCAGCAACAACAAAAGTCTACATAAAAACCACACAACCAACGACGAGACGATGTTCCGCACCACCGGCAAACGACAACACAACATGTACTCCCAACGATAACGTACACGTATTCTACTGCTTTGCCTCCCGCCGGCGGTTTTTTCCCCACCATAATCATCACAATCCGGCCACCGGTAAACAGTCGCGACAATGGAACCAATCTTCTGCCGACCGAAGACCCCCGGAGACGATTTGTTGACAGACCTGAAATCTGGTCCCAAAATTGTCGCGCAAAAATCGATCGGTAGTGAATCCCATCGCGCGGGTGTTCAAAATATGTTCCATAACGTTGCTCCCCAAAAAAAAAACAAAATTCAATTCGCAGGCAGGGGCCTGTTTGTGTCGTTCGAACAGTCCCAGGGGAGCGTGAGAACGCGCATTACAATAACAATTGTTGGGTTTTGACAGTGAGGCTGCACCACCGGTTTGTCAATCCTTTCAATCAGTGCCTTTGAAACGTTCAAACGATCGTTCTAACGACGAGTACGTTGAGCATTGTGTGCTTTAAAGCTTTAAATTACAGCGTTAGACCGATACAAAACCACAATCATTACACGAACAAAACAGCACCGGAAACGGGAGTGGCAAGTTGAGTTTGCTTCCCCGCCCCATCACCAAACGAGCCCGGGAATCGTCAGCGGGTAATTACGGCGAAAATACGAAAAAGTACCTCAAGCCGACGCCAACATAATTATCTCTTGTTTTGCACTCCGGAGCCCCCGGGGTTTGTGCCTCTTCCTCCTCGGAGCAGGTCGCGTCGTGTTGGTTTTATTACGATTTCTTATTTCCGGCCCGAGTTTCACGGCTCAACGGCTTCATATCCTTTTCCCTTTTGGAGGATTTTGTTTTCACTTTCCCTCCCTCTCTCTTTTTCGTCTACTCTCGCTCTACTTGCGATTCTGCCGCGCAAGGAAGTTCGTCCGGCTGGCTAGCAGAATGGAGAAAAAGTTAACAGAGTGTCAATTACTGGTTGTGAATTGTTTGCTTTTATAATTTTCCGTTCCGTCAGCTTCAGTTCGTAATGACTGGGGGTGCTGCGGCAAAACTACAGCAAATTATGTTGTTTTATCACTCCGCTTAAAGCAGCTAAAATTTTGCTCCCCTTTTTTGCATTGCCTTTGGGCAGGGGTGTTGGTACTAAAACTTAACCAGAAAGTGCATTAAGCAGCTATCAGGTTTATTACATATTTCATATTTCAATATATGTTTAACTGTTTGCCCCATGGCTGGAATAATGTTTTTATATACTAAACTTAATGTAAGCCAAATCAAAAGCAGTGCGATACTGGGCAAGGAATTAGGGAATGGATATGTGACATCTATACGTATCGACGGACTGGACTAGACTGACCCACTTTATTACAAATACAAGTTACACTTTAAACTCACATATACTAATACATATTACTCTTAAACTAAAACCTCACGCATACACTACATTCTCCCGGACTAACTTGGATTTACACTATTTACAATATTTTCTTCTAGGCTGACCCTTTAATCGGTCAGATCGTCTGATCGGGGGCGATCTTG
>SIXB01003197.1:0-10045 GCA_007018985.1 Anopheles bwambae
TAGGTTAATTTTGTTTATGATACATTTGTGTATTTTATTTTCATATTCTACCTCCTCCTGTTCATTGTTTTTTTCTGGTATAAAATGTATCCTTCTTTCAAACGAGTTGACAATGGACGGTTCTTTTTAGTAATGTTATGGTTTGAATGCATACACTATGTGATATGTCATTGTGATTTTTGTATTTACTTTTTTCACTTATATTTTGAAGGAGTATACAAAACACATATTCTAAGGTATGACAAGTTTACTTTAAAATGTGTCCAACGACATTATAACGCAACACCGAACATTTTTTAAACAATTTATGTAATTTTATATATTCTTTATTGAAGATATATCCGCGGCAAGGTTCAGAAAAAAATAAATGAAATACAGGATTTCTCTAACCAGCTCAACACCGTAAGCGTAAGCTCAACAATTCAATCCCGTAAAATACATTTAAACAATAAAAATGAAAACGTGAAATATCAGTGATTGGTTGCTCGGTGTACGCTCAACATGCATTTGACAATGTGGAATAGGGATTTTACGGAATGGAAATGAAGCTTACAGTGTTGAGCTGGCTAGAGCATCACTGTAATAACCTAACGACAGTGTGGCTGTAGAACAGTTGTGAATATTTTTCTCTTATTTATAGGAGTGGAGTACAGTGGAGTACAGTAAAACTTTTAATTTAGAATAAAAAACTATTTAAAACGAGCTTTTATTCAAAACATTTTGAAACTCATCAAAAGTTGTCTAAAATAATACAAAACTAACCTAGTATATGGTGTTTCTACGATCACAAACTATAGGCAGTGCTGTTGTTTCACTCCGCTTTCAGAAAACACCCAAAACATGCAACACCAAAACAAACAAACAAGCAAAAAAATGTGCTTTAATCACGCAAGACTTACGGACAAGCAGTTCGAGTGCCAGAACTTATAATGGAGTGCTTTGCCGTGCTCGGTTCGCTGTGATGGATTCATTCCTTTGTTACAATTTCGGGTTTCGGATTGTTCCTTTCCAACTATTTCCATCGAGAACTTCCATCAGAAGTCACAAAGACACGACTTTTAACAAAGGGTACCAACAGGGAGGTGTTAGAGAGCGGGTGATGGAGGTAGAAAAAGGCATCAAACATCAAATTATACATCTCCTAACCGACAACGACGACGACGACGGCGACGACGACGAATCCGCCATTTGCCTCCGGAAGGGATTTCGTGCAGCTAATCGGTCGAGCAGCTCTCGCTCGTCCTGGCTGCGAAAGCAAACCCCAAACCTCACACAACGTGACGTTCTGCTGCTGGACGATGTGAAATGCGTCCAAAATCTGGCCACCTCTGGCCGTTCATTGGATTATGAATTTGAAATTCATTTTTTGTTTTGTCTGTAACACAACCGTTTGTGGCTCAGTGGCTCAGAGCGGTCTGTGCATTATTCGGACAGGGTTTTTTTTTCCCTGTTTCCTGCACCTTCCAGGCGTTCACATTAGCCACACTCACACAAAAACTGCACAGGAAATGGATTAGCTTCGTGTGCGCTGTAGATAGAGTTTGCAAAAATGCATTAAGTGTTGAGGAGCCTCGGAAACGGGATGATTGCATATGAGGCGCACGGCTGTCAGGGCTTGTAAACGAGACAGCCTTAATTGGGTGACGGCTTACAGTTGAGTTGGGCAAGAACATCCATCTTCAAACAGTAAATTTCTTGCTTTATGAACTTACAGTTGAAGTTGAAATATTCCCAACTTACAGGTCAATGTCCTTTCCACTGTAAGCAGTGCAAAAAAAACAGAGCACAAAGAATATTCCAACCTTCAGGACCGAGCCGAAATTCTATGCGTATTTCGGTTGGCTTTCGTTACCGGTATCGGCATTTTCGCTTCAAGATGCCTAAAACCCATTTCGAAACGTATCTTCGGCTGCAACGCGCTGCGTCTTTGTTTTTTGTCAGCGTGTTTTTTTTCTCCCAAGCGCAAAAGCCCAAAATCAAATGTCACAACGTCCTGGTGAACCGGTTCGGGAAATTCTCGCCCTATCTCTCCCTCTGTCCCTTCTCTCACTCTCTGGTGCATATGTGCATGGTCGGCGGCACAAAAAAAGAGGCACCTTTGCGTTTGATATGTTCCGCAGTCGGTTTGATTGGATTGGTAACAATTTCAGTGTTCGTTTCCCCAAACCCCACTCGGGCCCCGCGTGTTGTCGCGCCGCTGCACGCGCACCTGCACACCCGGCCGTGCGCGGAAAGCGCTAACGCTCGCGCGGATGCTGCTGCAGATCGATGGCCGCGAAATCGTGAACTATGTGCGGCATTTCGACTATTTTGCATTAATAACTTTGTTACGTGGCCGCTGGTCCGGTGGAAGCTCATGCGGGGACAAAAGTGAAGGATGGAGGAGATTGGGAGGTTGTTTTTTTTGTTGTTGTGTGGTGCGTTCTGTTTGGGGTTTTTGTCACCCACCGTTCGGTGAAACCATTTTAACGGGCTGTGTTTTACGATTATTTGCACACGTGTTGTGGTGATGATAGGAAGGTATCGGTAATGGTGATGGGAATTAATTGTTTGAAATGGAAGATTAAATGACAATGTAGGTAAAAAGTATGACAATAAATGAACCGTTTTGTTATAAATCATGAAATTGATTAGATATTTATAAAGATAAAAACGTTCCACTAAAATACTGAAATAACTAAATTAAAAAAATCAAATATACATCGATAGGCCAGTAAAGGAAAATTAAAAAAACTAAACATCAGTACAGCAACAAAAACTCATCAGTAAACAAAAGATCAAACACAAAAGTTTGTATGCGATCATTGAAGCAAATAGACTCTGTTAAAAAAACATTACTGATAATCAAACTGATCATGCTAAAACATAGTAATATAGACGCAAAGTAATGATAAATCGTCAAACACCAGTAATCAGCAATTAATGAAAGCAACAAGTAACGTTCAAAAGAGTATATTTGTGACGAGTAACAATGCGTACCACAATATTGTTTTAAGCTCCAAAAATGGTTCTACTTCATTATTGACAATGTTGCGAAAACGTTATCCGTTAGCTATTTTATTGGAAGTGTATAGTACTCATTCTCTAGTTGAAACATTTTGTCGGGGTAGGTTTGTAGGTAGGTTGAATTATGATAATATTGATTACTAAGGGGAGGACCATTACAGGTCACTACGGGCATTAGAGGATGAATATTCCCAAATTGATGATGAAAATCCTACATCAAGAAGACACTCGAAGCATATCAACAAGTCATTTTCCATCAATTGAACGTATTCGAAATGATCCGAATAGTGGTAAATTGTGTCCCATGTAAACTGAAACCAATAGACGACGATCATCATTTATTCATTTACAAGTAACTGCTTCGGGCCGGTCTCGTGGTACAGTCGTCAACTCGTACGACTTAACATTGGGTCAAGCTCCCAATAGTCCATGGCCCCATACGTAGGACTTACTATCTTGCTATCAATAAGTCACTGAAAGTCAAGCCCACTAGCAGTACAGACAGATCTTGACCGACAACGGTTGTTGTGCCAAAGAAGAATAATAAGTAGCTGCTTTTTCTGGAATTCTGGAACTGGAACTCTTAAAAATACTCCAAGACACACTGAAATGGAGAGTTTCTGTTTCACATTTGTTCCTTTGAATAATTATAGGTCCCGGACGATGGAGCATGATCTAGCTAAACAGCACAACATTTGATCAATGCATTGGTACAGGCCAAACAGTCATGGTTAGCGATGTAAAAAAGTAGTAGAAAATGTCAGAATATATATGAACCATTAAATATATCATATCTGTTTACAACAAGTCTTAAGATTCCATTTATAATGTCTATTTTATTGTAAAATTAAACTACGGAAATAAACGACTTTAAGAAATAATAAGATCAATATTTAATTGAACTTTATTAAAGTCAATGACGACAACAGCTTTTTATTCTTTCTTTTGAAACTTAAACCAAAATTAACAAAAGCTCTATTGTTGACTTAACAAATTTGTACTTCTCCCATCCCTAATTGAGTGCCATTTAATAACTTTCATATTATTCTTTGTTTCCCACACACCAGCTACAACCCATTGCAAAACAAACATCCAAATCTCTTCAAACATTTACTTCCTGCCTACTCACTTCCATTCTTCGGTACAAAAATACCTCCAGAAACACCCTCCCACAAATTAAAGACCCACAAAGAACGAAAGCCAACAAAGACCTGCTCATTTAGGATTTCAATAAATTAATTTTATTTTAATTCATTTCTCTAACGCCCGCTCCAACGAAGCGCCGATTCCCAGGACCCAGGCAAAGGGACAGATTTTATTTACCTTTCCTTTCCGAATGCGAGAGAGAGAGAGAGTGCGCGGGAACAATAAAACATTTCCAGCCGGCTCACACGGGTGCATCCCGTGATGGGTGAGGTGCGCTTTTTTGGTTTCGGGGGCTTGCATTGGCTTTTGAATGGCGCCACCGACCCGTGGTGCATTGTGGACCGCGGAGAGTGTGTCTCCACGCCCGCGTTGCCGGTTTGCACTGTGTTGCGTGGTGCGCGGTTAAGATTTATGGTTCCGTACATTATTCAACACCGGATTGATTGATGTGCACCGGAACGCAACACAGTCGGCGGGCCATATTCTCGGTTGCGGCCGGCATTGATAAATCTCGGACCGGAACCTCGGAATCCCCGTACGCGGGTAAGCGGGCGGTCACTTAATGACATTCTTGAACGGAACCGCCTTTGGTGCTCGTGTGTGCATTAAGAACAGTTGGCAGGGGACCTTCCGGTTGGCGCGATTGCCGGCCAGGAATTGGAGGTAAAAAAAAGGAATAAAACGTATGAAATGGAGGTTGGTGGTTGTGAGCTTGAGCAGGCATGTGGAGTTTTCAGTAAAGGTTTCGCTGTCGGTTCACCAGTTGTTGTGCCCCAATTTGCCCCTGTGAAGGACATACAAGTGAGCAATCGATGTATGTGTGTGTGTGTGTGTGTCGAGAAGAAATGTTAAATAAAAGACTTGTCACTGTACAAAAGAAGCGAACGCACAGAAACAAGCCGCGGAATAGGGTTTTGCCTGTAAATATCAATCCACAGTTCGGCGGGAATGCGAACACAAGGAGAAAAGTTGAACACCAAACAACAGCGAAAAACACACACACACACAGAGAGACCCACAGCCACAGTCGGCCACAGTATACAAAACAAAAGTCCGGATAATGATCAGTTGCCTTCCAAATTACTTCCGACTTCGGGAGGTACCGGGTCAAATTTGTAGACGCATCATTATAATAATTATATAACTACGATTATCATCTGATTTCGCCTCGCCCGACCGACGGACGCTTCACCCTGCGTCCCTCTTGCGTTTGGGCTGGCTGCCAACTGCCCTTAGACACTGACCGGAACACACCTTTTTCCTGCTTACCTCCGGAGGCGGAGGCGTTGGTGGCGCAACCACGAGAGAACCGATCCCTGGCGGACGCACCTATCGTGGTTGCGCCCGACCTGTTGGATGATGCAGGCGCCAGCAAGCTTCGGCTTTAGCTCGGGACCGAAGAAGGAGAAGAGGGCGGAGAATTTGTCAAAAAAAAGATAGAAGCATTAAACAAAAAATGTCGATCATAATTTCACTCCGGGGACGTCCGATCGCCAGGAGAGCACTGGAGGTGCGACAGAGTGGTACAGAATGATGCGGTAATTGCCATGTGCCCTGTGTACCTATGACCTACTGAGTGGGAATAGTGGAGGACAGTGACATCTCGACCCAGGGCAGGACTTTGGCGTTTGGCGATTGAAAGCGAATTTCCTCCCATTACGCGCATTAATGTGGTGTGCGGTAAACTGTTTTTCTCTTGCCTCAAGGTAAATTCAAACTAGGCAAAGTGCCACCGGAAGCCAGCTTGATAGTGTTAATGTCTTTTAAAACAGATCTTATCGAAGCTGTAGGTCAAAACGAATGCAATGCTCTGCCTGTTATGTGCTATGCGCTCAAAACAACAGCTTCAATTATCTTCGTCTAGACGTCATAAATGCGAGCTGGCGGGAAATTCCTACATACGTCAAACGCCGATTTCGATCGATCTAAATCGCTCCCCAGACCGCATTTGATTGTCACACTAAAAATGTAAAAGCACAACCCGCGCGCAGTCAATAAACGGTCAGGTGTAAATGGTGTCCCACCTCTCCAACTCAGTGCTGCGTGTGTGTGTGTGTGTGTGTGTGTGTGTGTGTGTGTGATTGTTGTGTCTTTTTTGCTGCTATTTCAGCCGTGCGATTAGCTGACTTTTTAGACCGTATCGAACGGCCGGAGAAACAAAACAGAACCGAAACTTGTGGCTGGGTTGGGAGGTTTTTTGGGAGGGAACGTTATGGGGCGGATTTGAAAACGATTAGTAAGCTAATTTCTTTTTAATTACTCTTATCTTTGGCTATTTTTGACGCTGCTGTATACGATGTCTGTGTGTGTGCTCAAGTAGCGTTGCGCACAAGCGGAGTTTGCAGGTTGAATGACAGCGCGTGAAGCAATTGGTTAGCCAATTGGGGTTGTTTGATTGAGTTTGTTTAATTTCTGAAAGAAGATAAACGTTGCATATAGTTATGAAATTCAAAACCATCTATCAATGAGCGTTACATTCATGTTAATATTATTGGAGATAAAGCTGATAACCCTTTATTATAGTATTTATGAATGAAAATAGAAAACATAGCTCCCGCCTAAGGGATTAAAGATCAAAAGATATTACACATGATTTTAAAGCAAAGAGAAGGAGCTGCAAACAGCTGGGAAAACAATGGTGTCGTGAAGCAAAGATATATTTTTTTTATTCTGAAGAAACGGTGAGCCATATTGCTATCAAGCGCTTTATGACAGTCCTAAACCCCACATTGGAATTCATGCTGATAACAAAACCAGTCGAATATGAACAGTTGATAAGTGTAGACTTACCTCAGTGGAAGACTTCTTCTCCAAAGCCAGGAGATGAAAAGATTAAAGCTTGCTGTTCAAAGCATGGACTCTACAATTCCAGAAACGCTTCAACTGGTTCCAACATCAACTGTTCAGATACATAATTCATTAGACAGCTTACTCATTGATAGCTTCTTCAGATATTCAGCAGGTTTGTAATTTTTTGAGGCATTGAAATTGAAGCTCATTAAAAATCTAGAATAGGGCAAATACAGGATGGTATTGCCTTAGCGAGGATAACGTTCTATAAAACTCAAAATCAAGATTTTAAGTTATCTAATGCTACTACACATCTGTAAAACAAGATCATTTGAAAACATGAAGAATTAAGATTCAAAGTATCAATAATTACGGTATAAAAGACTCTAAAATCTCATCTTAACCTACTTATAGACGCTTCAAGATGTGTAGTACATTTTATGTTACAGATGAAACATCAGATCTGAAAATTATTCATTAAAAGTACTGCGCATCCTAGCATTCAGAGATGAAAACCCCAAAAACTTGCTCTAAACAATAAGATTTGGTGGTCTAACTGTGTCAACATGTCACTTCAGCACTGAAAAAATTTCTTCCGCATTATCAATCTTAGTAACCTATGAGTTCCTGGACAAAATTTGTCACCTCTATCAGTTGCACCCTAATCATGATGGCCAAAAAAATCTCCCGAAACGTCTAAAACGAACTTTTGTGGGTCAGTTTGTGGACGTTGTATACGCCTGTTACGGCATCTACAACATCTTGGCACTGTAAGACAACAATCAAAGCATTGAAAGACGACCCGGTACCGAATGGCCTACGACTCTGAGAGATTTGAGGTTCAAAAGAAAGCGTAAAATGAAGACCGAGAGACAAGCTTGTCCGGGAGGTCGATGCAACCCGCCAAATAGTGAAACAGTACCTGGGAAACATAAACAAACATATCAGGAAGCAGAAATCAGGTCCACATTCTTGGCAGGGCAATGCCGCCAAAACTAAATTCAATCATTTTAAACGAATTTCGGCCGAATTTCGATAAGAAACCCTAGTCCGTGAACTGGTAAAGGTAAGGTAAAATGGTGTAAAGATGATTATTACTTTGTCTTTCAAAATAAATAAGTGTATGTATTCTTCATTAATGTATTCTTTCGCATCTTAAATGTTTCAACACACGTCTACAATGTTGCCTACAATCATATAAACCACTTCGAAGTCTCCTGCACATCTCACGCTTATCCACCAACCGGCATATACTTGACCTTCCTCGATGAACAGCAATTTAGCACACAACTCTACCAAGTTTCCGTGTACAGAACCATGTCAACAGTTTGTCAAGCCCCGAAACCTGCCAAAGCGCAACAGGAATGTCAACCCGATCGAACCAATCCAACCCATCGCGGTGGCCACGTTCCACGATCCGCGCGAAATGTGCAGTGATCCAGCAAGCCCATCTTTAAAAAAAGTGGCCAACTGACAATTTGACATGGTAATACCGGGAATAGCCGAGGATAGCAAAGCAAAGCAAACGAACGGCAAACAAGTAGATGAAGAAAAAGCAACCAACCCTCGAAGAGACCAACCACCAAAAACGGGCTTATCCAGATGCATATTCCAATCGTCGGCTTCGGGACGATACGAAAGCGATTCGTTAAGTAGCCGTATCAGTTGCCATCCTTTTGGTGCTGCTGTACGATGCACTTCTGTGCAGTTCTTTTGCGTGGCTGTTTCTTTTTTTTTGCTGGGACGGCAGTTATCTCGCGCAGCCACGCTCGTACGCAACTTTGAGCAAATGTCCATAATCTGTACGCGAGCCCGCGAGTACGCCCCGATCGCCACACAAAGGACCTCGCTTCTAGGCTGGGCCCTTCCCGGGGAACATAGATCCATTGCATCTAGTTGCAAGGTGCATACGCTCAAAGTGCTACTCGTCAAGATATTTGCAAGTGAAACTGCAAATCAACTGCTCAGCATCGTTCAGCGCTTTCAGTCAATGACAAAAAGGAACGCCACAGTAGCAAAAAAAAAGAAAATAAATAACAACCCCAGAACGATGCCACGCATCAAAGCGGGCGCGCCGAACCACCGTCCAATCTGTCCCAGCAGAAAGGAATGCCAACGGGACGGGCTTTACGTGTGTCGCGAACTCTTTGCGCGTAGCCGTTGTGTGTGTGTGTTCAACATGGGACTTCTGCTTCGGTCCACATTTTCTTGCGGGTGTTGTGCGAGCCTTTTGGGCATCCAGCAGCATCCAACCGACCGCTGGGTTCGCTATTTCGGTGGACGTACATACACGTACGGGAGCGCACGCCCGGCGACAGCCAGTTCAAAGCGCACCGCGCCCTTTGGGGAGATGGACCAGGGTTTGGGATGGACGCAAGCTAACTAGTGTCCGCGGAAAAGTGCACTTGCTTTGTGCGAGCGCGTTTTGACGATTCTGCAATCAATCGTTGCTGTTGGAAAATTGTGCCGACAACGGATTTTTTGCGATGCACCCTGTCACGCGGTGAAGGGCGAACCGAGCGCGCGCGAACCATGCTGTGGAATTTTGCGTTTGTTGCGACAATTTGGCGAACCGGAATGGAGGAAGAGACCGATGGAAAGAGAGTATGTACGTGAATGTGTGTGTGTGTCGGTGTAGAACCGGGATCTGCATGCCGAAGGTGTTATGGATAACGATGGTTGGTGGCGGGTGAACCGGGGCGAACGGATGGACGATGACTTCGCCCGCGTAGGGCGTGAGATTGATGAAAGCGCTGACAGGAGCGTATCCGTTCCGTGCGCAGTTGCCGCAGTTTTGTCATGGAGATTTCTTTAAGCTTTTATTGCTGGTCTGTGTTGCGTTCGGTTCGGCTTAGGAAGTCGTGATTGAACAAGCTGTCGTTTGACCGAGGTGACAATTTTCTAGCCCCGTGCCTCTTTTTGAACAGATGCCGCTCGACGCTGAGATGTGGCCTCTCGTGCATATTGAAATCGGCGTGTGCGTTTGAGGTGGGTTGGGGAACACGGTTGTTTTTTTCTCTTTTTTTCTATTCTTTTAACTTGTTTGATAGCAGGTTTTCATAGGATAGGTATTCACTTAATGTTGCTAGCATGCTACATGTTT
>SIXB01003197.1:10145-23606 GCA_007018985.1 Anopheles bwambae
TGTACCTATAATGGAGGTATGGTTCCTATAGTCGTCGTATTGTGTTCCTATAGTGGTGGTAAACAAAGATGCATCAAAAACGGTGTATAATATCAATGAAACTTAGTTTTGAAGCTGTTTTCGTATGAATAGCAAAGATTACTGCCATAATATAGGTTTCTTGCGTAATTTGATCGTAAAAAAATGTATAAATTTGATCAATGAAACTATTGACTAAAGTACTGCATCACACCTGTCGTCAACCTACACCCGGAAGAGTGTGCTTGATTTGAAGTCAATTCATTCATTCATTCAGCCATATGAGCGAATTTTGGCCTGTTTTTGGTAAATTACCTACATAAAACTCATTTCTGTTGCTTATTTTAGTGAAAACAGTACGACATGTCAAAAATATCCTCGAAAAAATCTAAAACGACCTGTTTTCATTGATTTTATAACTATAACCACTATAGGAACATGCCTGTTTTGTGTACCTATAATGGCACTATGGTAAAAAACACTTAAAAATGCATAAATATGGTCAAAAGGCAAATAATTTTAGTAAAACAATAACATTTCATAACAGTTATGTTGAAAAACTAGTAATTGCTTGGTATGTGGTCATTTGGAACGTTAACAGAAAAATGAGTTTCGTTATGAAATCCTAAGGATTTTGGAAAAATGTTGACACATTTCATAAAATAATGGATTTTTCGGTCACTAAGTAACGGAATGGCCCCATTTAACTTTTAAAACCTTTGTAAAAGACTAAAGAACATTTTACACTAACGTAAATAACCTAATTACTTGTGATTTGCCGTATGAACCGCATTTTAGTGCAATACCACCACTATTGGTACTACCACCACTATAGGTACATTTACCCTAGTATGCTTTATCTATTTCTACACATATTGCTAGAACTAATTTGTTTCTTATGATAAGTCTTTTATTTTTGACGGTCTTTTTAATTATTTTTTTCTTATTTATCATTCATTTTTATTCAAGTAGTTCTTGAATTCATTTCTTTTCATTTATGTTACATCGTTTTTAAGGAACTACTGATTGGGATAATGTAATAGAACTTTCTACAATAGAATGTTGAAGTTCAATTCAATACATACTTTTTACTTTTCACTTTGATACTTGCAATAATATATAATTTAATGCAATACTCTTTTCTTTTGGATATTTTCTTCGTCAACATATTTTATCTTTTTCTGTTTCATTTTGCCTATCTCCCTATTTTTCTTATTCCTTATATACAGTTCATGTTTGTCTTCTAGAAACTTTATTTTTATTCTTTTTCTCGAAGGAAGAAACGATCAAGCGGTTATGTTAGTACATGTAGATTTATCACACATTAAAGTCATTTATTACAAATGTCAAAATGCCCTCGACATTGCGTATTCCATGAAAGTTTTTCTGCGTTTCATACCTCCATGTTATAAAGCTTCAATATTGATCATCATACTGAATTGCATTTGCTTAATTGTTAATGCAAGCAGCTTTATAAGAAGATGAAGCACTCGTTTTCGGGTCGGTCTGATGCTACAGTAGTCAATTCGTACGACTTAACATCATGTCCGTCATGGTTTCAAGCCCCGAATTGAACGTGCCTTCATCAGTAGGACTGACTATCCTGATATGCTAATAAATATGTCACTGAAACCCGAGCCCACCAGTGGTATAGGCAGGCCTTCACCGGCAACTATGTATGTTCACATTATTAGCCGAGCAAACCCCGAACAAAAAGGATATCGTGACCAAAAGAACAGAATGAGGAATATCTTCTTTGTTCACTACTGCTCTACTCTCAACAGAATTCGATAATATTGTTTTGTTTTGCTATTTGCTAATCTAATTTACTAAGACTAATCTAATTTACTACTAAGATTATAAGAAATGCGGCCGTATCAGACCTTCTGTTAAAAACAGAAATTAATAACTAAATAAATAAATAAATAAATAAATAAATAAATAAATAAATAAATAAATAAATAAATAAATAAATAAATGAACAAATCAATAAATTAACCAATATTTTTTTATTTTTACTACACAACTGCTTATTTTAAAGAAACTCCAGCATAACTGTAATATCTAAATAATTATAAAATTATTGCATACATTACCCACTCATCTTGCTGATATTATTACTAGCAAAGTCATAATGAATCTAGGATTGATTCCTATATTCGCCTGAACCGACTGTCGTTAACGCGTTCAAAAGTAAACCCATCCCATTTTACTGCCTCTTCTACCCCATACGCACTTTTTTGTTTAAATTCATGTAAACATTCTCAAACTGGCAAAGCTTTTTTTGCGTTCAGATTCCCTACCGAACGCTTCAACGATCCGCGCAACGAGAACGTGGATTAAAAGGCATTTGGAGTGTGTGCGTGTTTTTTATTGTCTCCGTGTGCATACGGCTCTTGCATCTGCAGCGTCTGCAGTTGCACACTGGCCGGGGCCACCGTGTGCCCGGGCGGCATTGTCATACGAATTGGTCAGCGGCACTGGAACCATTCATTTGTGCTGTTGCACTGCGGACCGAGCAGAGCAGAGCCGGAGAATGTATGCCTCCCGTTCGGTGGACGTTCTTTGGAGCATTCTTTTTAGCCATTGCAGGTCGCGGCGTTCAGTTGTGGTGAAGGTTGTTACGCTGTACGATTGTTGTTCCCATCCTTCCGCACGGCACGGTGTGCAGTGCATTTGTGGTGCTGCCACTTTCCTTCAGCAAATGGTAGGTTCCCCTCTCCGGGTGGGGCCACCTCGGGCACGAAGAGCAACTTTATTTAGTGGACGTGTTCGGCGCGGGACCAGAACATCGATACGCGTTGATTATAGGCTTACATTGTTGAAATGTGCGCTGAAATGGGTTGCAATGAGCTCCAGAAAAAGTCATAAAGAGCATTGTATTGTATAGATACATATATTGTTTTATCTATATGAAATTTGTAACACTTTTCCACAAAAAATACTTCAGAAAACACTAAACTCTCCTCAGCATCTCACCTTTAAGAATTTCTTTAAAAGCACCTCATATTTCAACGACTAAACCACTCCACCTCACCCCACACTAAACACCCATTTTGTTGCCCGCCTTTTGCGGCCCACCGGAGTGGAAAATCTTTAATCAGATATCGGAAAACTTTTGCCCAGGAAACCTGCTGCCGGCAGCTTCCGATCACTTCGCAGCAGCGCATTTACGCAGACGAGTTCGAGTTGCATTAACACCTCCCGAGCACCCGAGCTAATCCCTTCGTCCTCCTCTCCCCTCCTCCCGCCCCTACCTACATGACGCCTACGCAGGATGAACTTTTATCTCGCCCTTTTTTCTGTCCCTCGCACGCGTTGCTCAGCAGCATCCTCACGAATGAACGAACGAGCGGGTGTTGTCATTCGGCGGGTTGGCGAATGAAACGAACGAACAAAAATCAAAGAAGAACAAAGCAGCAACCGTACCGAGGACACGGGCAATGATGGTGACGACGATGCTGCTGATGATGATGATGATGCGTCGACTTCTTCCATGCAACCGGAAATGGAAATATCTTCCCCGGTCTTGCATGCCCCATCCACCTATAGGACCCCGGGAAAAGTGGAGCTAAATTTCGGAATTTTCTGAGGGAATGCACACGGCGGGTCGTCCAAATCGAACGGAAACGCACAGTGGACCGGGGGGCAGAGGTATGGTAGGAAAATCGACGGCAGTATACGGGAGGGGGGGGCAAGGAGTGGGCCGAGTGTACGCCAAAAGTACTGGAAAAGAAGTAATTTACACATTTGATTACGGGCTAATGGGTTTTAAGTGCGCTTCCGGAAGCTGGCGGTGCTGGTCGTGGAATAGAACGAGTGCGGGAAAGATGCAAACGGGGAACAAAGGGGAACAAAGGGGAGGGAGCGCAGCACAGGAACTTCTTTTCGGTGGTAATTGCTGGAAGAAGCTGCTGCTGCTCTTGATAGTGTACTCGCAACCCGCAATGCAATGCGGAAAAGCCAACCGTCGTGGGGGTCTGTTTTGGGTGTTTGGGAGATAGTACCAAGGCGCACCAAGACGTAGACGTAGACGAAAGAATATATGAAGTTGGCCAATTGTGTGTCTGTGAGTGAATGTGTGCGTGTGTGTCTCTCTGTGGTATGCCACAAGGGGAAACGTGCATAGTGTGGTTAAGACTTTACGGTGCATTTCTTACGTAGTTCTTCATACGTTCATAAAATGAGATGAATGGAGGGAATGAAATAGCTTCAATGAGCGAGAGAATAGAATTTGTTCACATCTTAAAATGGTTTAAATAGAAAATTGGTTACCACTATCATAAATTGGTTAAGAGGTATGGCTTTTTGGTGGATATGAATCCATTCAAGTTTTATAAATTTAATTAGATATTTTACTAATCCTTACGAATCCAACAGAACATCGAACAATCTACTCTATAATTGCATTACAAAATAAAAATAAATTCATTCATTTTAAGTAAAGCTCTTTGAATACTTCATCTCTTCTTGGAGTGGAATGCTTTCATTCTATCTTTTTTGTAGTGTGAAAATGAAGGAAATATAAATAAATAAATAAACACATAGTGAAAGAGTTTAAATCGACCGAGATTCGTGTTTATTCATTGAGTCATCGGTCGGCAAACTTAACAACCGAAAGAGCAAAAATCTTCAATAATGTTCGTAGAGTTTGACGCAAAGAGCCAAACTGCTATACCAAGAGCAAAAATGTGTGAAAGTTTTATGAAATAAATGAACTGTTAAGAGCCGCCAAATCGATATCAAAGAGCCGCATGCGGCTCGCGAGCCTCTTTTTGCCGATCGCCGCATTGAGTCATTCAATATCACATATTTGGTGTATTAAAAATCAAATTTGGTCAGAAGCTTAGCGTAAATATATCAAAATCCTCAATAACAATATTTATGTTCACATGATTTGTTCATGACAAAAACAGTTCTGGGATATACATGATAAATTTCAAATAAATGATCTAGTACATCTTAAAGTGAAGTTATTAATTGCTTTTTAATGTTTTGATTTTCTGCTATAAATACCATTTATTTTTTGTATATTAATGCATCTACCCAATAGGGCTCATTTGTTCTATATCTTGAGTTCGCTGTTTTGGCTTATTCGTAATTCGAACTTCAAAACAATTAGCCAAATAGGCACTGTCCTGAATTACAATTCCGATAAATTCTTTCATTTTAATGTTACGGCACAAAAAAAAATTACTGAAGGTATAATAATTTTAATTTACATAAATAATTTAATTTACATAAATAATCGGCAAGTTTTTTTTCGTGTTTTTTTTGCAACCATTAATTATCAAGCTTGTAAAGACAATTTGCTAGTGAAAAACAGGACAAAAAACGAGTTTTTTGTGCCATTTATTAAATGTTTCTATGTCGCTAGTGATGACAGCGATCAAAACATTTTCGAACTACTTCAACTAGCCAGTCTTCTGCAAAGATATTAGCTACTGTTACCTCATTTGGAATCCGATATCCCGCAAGGTCCCAAATGAACGTCCATCATTAATGTCTATTCAAATTGGACACATATTTCAAAAATTTGGAATTCCACAAAAAAATCCTAATTTTAAACCGAATCATATAATCGTAATATCTTCGGCCAATGCACAAGATCTTTTCACTTTTTCAATTCTCAAGATTCTGCAAGGACTCAAGAAAAAAATCCCTAACAGCTTGCCAAAATCTGCAGAAAGCAACCCAACAGCATGCTGCTCGGGAGCAGAAACCAAATGAATATGTATGTATTACAAATTGTGCCAGATTATGGCGTGTTGACGGTTGCCAGGGCTACTCCCGGACCCAACCTTGGGCAGAAGTTTCTAAACTCAAACCTCAACCTCAGAATGCTACACGAACGAGAATAAACAAGCATCCACACACACATACAGCCACCTATGAATACGTAAATCGTCCATTCTAGACGAGCACGGGCGTGTATCCGTAGCAAACTCAGCATGCAGTGGCGCATTAGCGTTGGCCGTTTCCATCCAAACCCATCCCAAAAGACACATCCCTCACACGCGTTACGGAGTGGGTGGATGGATAAGCGAAAAGAGATACAGTATGGGTGTGTGTGTGTGTGTGTGTGTGTGTGTGTGTGTGTGTGTGTTTATGTGTGCAAATATTCCTTCAATTTGTGGCCGATTCAAAATCAAACACCATATCCTGCGGCGGCATGGCGGGCTTGATTGTGAAAGGTTCGTCTCAATCGTCGGAAATAGCTGGACACGAACGTACGAATCCATCGCCCGTCCGGGAGCAATCATTATTAGCCCCTCCTGTGCCTTTCCTTCTCTCAGGGTTTTGTATGGCGTGGAGTTGACTTGTGTTTTTTTTATTGTAGTTGTGACGCCTGTCCTCACACAGCTTGGGAAAAAGGTTTTTTGCTTTGGCTTCTTGCGCCAACGAGCGCCCACCTACACGTGGCGGCGTACACGAATGCAAAAAAGGACGGCCGTCAGCTTGACTAACGAGCTTCATCACCATCTCCGCAGCCAGCACCACCATCACCACAACCACCACCACCACCATCAAGAGATATGGCAACGCAGTTTCCAATGGCAACCGGGAGTAGAACAAGGACAATCGAAGGAAACGCCTACCGAATATGTACCCCGTTCCCTCGCCCTTTTTCCATCCCGGGCGTCAACAAATCCCTTTGCTATGCAACGTGACACAAGCACGCGTCCTTTGCGTCCGGGGCTACGCAATCAGAAATCCCTATTCTGTGTGGGCGCGCACATTCCATGCCCGCTTTCCTTTCAGCGGGCAGCACATCACCAGGCGCTCGTTGGTGCGTCTCGTGGTGTTTTGATCAAAAAGGCTAATGTTTTGCAAACGGGACGGAAAAGGATGGAGGAAGCAGGAAAAGGCGTTATCGCTCGGTAGCATAATCTGTTGATTTAGTACAATAGCATTAATCAAACACGCACCACGACACCTGGCCCCGGGGGTGCTCCCTTTTTGGTGGATGAATGTCTTTGGCTGCGTTACGTGCTCGGTCGCTCGATTGAGGTCGATTGGACGGGAAGGAGGTTGTTGTTGTGAATTTTCGTGGGCTGCTTTAGGAGGAGGTTGTTGGAGAAATGTTTCACGCTGAGGGACATATTCGCCGTGGAAGGAAGGAATTTGTATGCGAAATGAGGGAAATGTACAGTGGAATTCTTTATTTAGAATTGAATTATGATCTGGACAAAAGGCGTGCTGGTGTACTGGGTGTGAATTAGCGCGAAAATAAACTCGTATGACGGTAATTCGGGGTCACCAGCTAGGCAGCTAGGCTAGTTTAGTCGAAATTGCCTACATATTCCGGGGCAAAACGAAGAAAAAGCAAGTTATGAGTGTATTTTTCTTATTTCCCATCCTAGATACAAAATATTGCGATGGATGGCTCAAGCGATCTCGTAAGGCTCAAGGGACATTTGAGGACTTGACATCTACAATTAAAACAATGTACTACTGCAACTATGAGGGCAAATGATCAATCAGTATTTTGGATATTGATATATTTTTTACCAATGTTTTGAAATTTATTTTAAAATTCCACCGATTTGTTTTCAAATTTTAGATTTGAGATCTTTGTTTTTCAAAGCATTTAACGTAGAATTGAAAAGAAAGTCTTAAGGCCTCATTCGATTACAAAACTAAAAACTAATCAAATGTGTAACTTACAGCCATATCTAAAGCTTAAATCTAAGCCATTTAAGAAAGGCATGTAAAATCCGAATTATGAAGAAATCAATTTTTCTTTGTTGACTCTTGGAGAAGTCTTTAAAGCCCACCGTATATACCCTTGAGGATTGTATTTGCCTTGTCTTTGTTCGAAGTTTTGTATCTTGTATAAATGATTTGATTAAATTGTTAAGGCCGGGCTACATTGATCGTACTCGCAAGTGTAATTTCGATTTTCACTAGCGCATCTGGCGGCTGGTGACCGAAGCATTTTGCCAAACAATTTGGAGCCGCTACAGAAAATATGTTATTTTTCCATGTTTTTTACTTAAACTGGTCTGTAAAAGCTATGCAATTGATAGATAAATATGTTGTGCAAGTATTTCAGCCATTTTCGCATCAAAAAACGATGAAAAAACAACTTAAATTTGAGATCCGGCCTGACCATTCCCTCGACGACCAAAAAAAGCTTCCACCAGCTTCCGCCAGATGCGCTAGTGAAAATCAAAATTACACTACGGAGTACGGTCAATGTAGCCCGGCCTTTAGATATTTTGACTTTCCTACAGCTGCTATTAAAACCATTTTAAATTTAATATGATATTGTAATACAACCACAGGATTTCGTGATATATCAATAAACGTCGTCCAAGTTTTCTGCAAAAATATGTTAATTAGAAAAGTAATTTCTAGCCTGACTGTGTCAGAATAACTATTTTGATGTTGATCTTTTCATACTGGAAAAATGCTTGTTTTTTCCATTGCATCACACTACATAACTACTTCTCCCTTGCCAAGAGACCCTTGAGTCAGCCATTCAAACACAAAAACTGTTCCGAAATTGCACCCAAAAGTGCGCTACGATCAACAGCAACGCCTCTAAGCCTTGAACCGATCGATTCGAACCGTTCATGTCGAAAAATATGATTTTTACCATTTTGCTCCTTTTTTGCTTGCTGAGCGGCCATTTTTAAGAACCGTCCCCTTTGGGCGAAACACACAGACCACAGGCCAACATATGGTGGCCGTGTTTGAGGACCGCTCAAAATATGAGGGAAACGTCATGCAACAGCAACAGCAGCAGCAACGAAAAAAAAAAAACTGCACCAAAAAGCTGAAACAATCTTCCATCTTTTCTCTGCAAAACTGAACAAAAAATACCCCAAAAACCCCGCAATAACTGCAAGGGTTCGACGGGTTTGGGACGCCAAAGGGTACGAAAACTGCACTGGGTGCAGCTTGGCACAGAACCGCACCATCGCCACATACACATACACACACACACGCGCACACATAGAACTGCACCGAGGACGGCAACGGAATTGGGGTGGAATGAATCCGCCATAGCCACTGGAGGGCTCAGCACAGTGCGCCTGCACGAACCTCTACCAGCAGCGGAGCCCAACGCTGGGCAATGGATCATTCGGTTTCGGTTTTACCTTTGTACCGTGGGGGCTTTGTGTGTGTGTGGGGGGAGTTTGGTTTTGCTCGGCTTTGGTGTGTTTTTTTTCTCTTTCTTTGGGTTTTGCTTATGCGCTTCGTTTTATGGGCCATATTTCATAAAACGCAGCGTATGTTTCCGTCATAACTCTTTTTTTTCTTGCTGTGCCCCCTTTTCTGCCGTTGTTTTCTGTGTGCCTCGGTGTCTCTCATTCTCACGTTCGCCGGGTGCTGCAGGGGGCTCGGAAGGAAGGTAGGTAGATACATTCGACGCCATTTGTTCGGGTGCCAAAAGCGCACCCCGCATACCCGGGCAATGCAAAAAGCGGGTGTTCCGATGATTGTGCTTATCCCACACTGGTGCTGGTGCGTTTTATCTTGCATCTGTATCCTCGGGTCGGATCCACCATAGCTGCCTGGGCCTGTGCGTTCCGTAGGTGTGCCCTCGCGTAGAATTGCACACGTTTTGTGGTGGATGGGGTTTATGAGCCTTCTTCCCTATGCTGGATAAAATGCGCGCGAGTTATCATCGGCTTCACATCGGCGGTACGTGCGCGTTCTGGAGTGGTCTCACGTATCTTGTGCTACGTACGGATGCATACACATTGGCTGGCCAATCTAACCGGTGTGCTGAGCGATGTGGCTTCTACATAGTATTCATCTTCAAAGGTTCTTATTCCCGCCGTATACATTGTGTTGCCTGGGGAGGGTTTTGTTTTATTTCGTGTGCTTCATGAAGCTTTCGTACCGTACTGCGAACTCTTTAGCGTGTTTGGAAACACCTTAGTTTGAAAAGAACATCTTATTATTGAAAAATAAACTCTTAAATTATGCTCTAACATCAACATATACAATGTCTTTGTTATTATTTTGTAGCCATTCTGAATCAATCTTCAGACAAATATACCATTTATTGAGTTTGTGTGTCATAACGTGCTCCACTTCTTTGTTTTTATGACAATTAGCACACATAACATCTAAAGAGTATGCTCCCGTGTCATGAAAGATCATAAGATAGTGTGAGATTAAAATGTACTAAATGTATTATTCTTCCAATTACCATTATTATTTGCAGCATAATTAGCCATAAAATTGGATTTTTTTTTCATATGACACTTTGCTACATTTTTGTACAACATACTTTTACAGCTGTAATAAAACTAAAGATAAAGGGTGTCAAAATGCTTGGTTGTGAAATCTTTGGTCGCAACTTTTGGTCGCAAAGCCCTTGGTCGCAGAAACCTTTGCAAATGTTGTTGTTTTACACTTACAGCTGACCTATATCATTGCAAACATCTCATGTTTACCTTTTCAATTTGAGAAGTGAGCCATTTTGGTGACCTAACGGACACAAGAAAGTAAAAAAAGCATTAAAGCAATTTACATATGTAAAAAATTATACAAATACGCCCTTCATCTTTATACGAATTCATTGAAACCAACAAAGTTCGAGCAGGATGTAGATGTCAAATGATGCTATCATGTTATCAATTTATTACTTAAAAAAAGTGACAAACTAGTAATACGACCTGTCAGACGCTTTGGAACAACAAACGGTATAATGTGCAAACATCAATCAGACATCAGTCACCAACACTAACTCTCACCTGAGGACTGTTTCTATCTTATCGCCAACCAAAAAAAAAATCCAGTTCCCTCCGTTAGGACACTGCTCTACACTATGTTCTTCAATCAGGCTTATTTCAAATTGATTTCTAATATTGAGTCGAAATACGAATAGAATAAGACTATATTTCTTGTTACTCATTATATTTGTGTAGGTAAGCATATCCTGCAACATGTTCCATGCTCGTTGTTCAATATTCCTAATTTGTATCTTAAAACATTGGTCCATTTCTAGGATGAAACACAAAAAATAAGAAAAAGCCGGTGCTTCTTTAATAACGAAACGCGTTCAGTCACACATATCATGTTTATAGATTATTGTGTATATTGTAATTTGTTTTGCTATGAATTAAATGCTAGTACACTAAGCGGTTAGCGTTAGCTTATCAGCACCAAGTTTAAATCTACGCATCAAATATATTCCCAAATTTTCATTTAATCGTATTGACCTTTATCACACGATGGATCGCTAATTTTAGACTTATCAATATCACACTCAATGTCACCGGACTATTTTTAGAGCATAATTCCATGGTCAATGATCCAACGAGTGCTCACACAAAAAAAGGAGGGGAAATAAATAACATGGCCAATTTCCTGCCTACTTAAAGGACCGTAAATCATTGCCGTTTAGAATATTAAATTACCATTAGAGAACCATCAGCATACGGGCTTTTAAAGCGAGCCCCATCCACCGGACCAGGTGTGGTCCAGGCCGCTCAAACGGCCGTGCCTTCATCGCTCATCTGTTCCCGGTAAAGGTGAGTGCCATTTGTTTCCACGCTTATTAGTGCCACGCGCATGCGCCGTCGTGGTCGCCTCTACCTACCAGCTTACAAATATAATTCAATTAAATCGTCATTATGATCCCGGCTGATCGAGTGCGTGTGTGCGCAGTCATGTACGCGAAGCGATGATTGCCTGTTACAGTTGAGAAGCGTGTAGAAGCCAGGATATCGGGCAGAATGGGAAAGGTTGTGTAATGGGATTGAAATAGCGATGTAATGTAGCTGAAATGAGTAAGTATTCAGTTTAAAACATTTTTATGAATAAAGATTGTAACAGATCAGTTGGCATTCGCTGTGGAGAAGTGAAAAGCTCCACATTAATTCACTTCAATTTGAAGCGTGCTGTTGCGTTCGGTACATTATCTTTAAACCATCCGCTAATGCACTCACCTCTGCATGGCAAACGTGGCTTTTAATCCGTTCCACGCCATGCTGGGGGCCCAATAAGGCACGAGCACAACCACAGCCACAGGACTAAGGTATTGCTAAACCGTACCATCCCCACTACACTCGGTGAGTGGGGGAAAAGTCGTTGCGCAAATCGCAAAAACTCCCCCCCCAGCTCGACGCCCCAGGTGTGCCTGTGTGTATATACGTGTGCATGCGTTTTGTGAGCTCAGCACGCTCAGCGACTCGGATCTATAATTTGTGCCCATTTATATGGAAATTTTATTTCCATTGTGCGCGGTTACAAAGTTGAAAATCCAGTTTAACTCGTCCGCAAGCTCCCTTTCGTGAGGGATTTTTATTTGCGCGCGCTCTCTCTCTCGCCTCGCCTGCGCTCGTGCTTTGCTGCTATGGCTGCTTCATCCTAATTTCAGCTCAGCACCCCAGCCAGTGTGCCGTGCACCGATGCCGATGCAACTTACCTCTTTCCACCGTCCACCGTGTAGACAGATCGATTTTTCATGTTTCTGAAAATCGTTTCCATCCATCCATATTGCTTCACGGTGCAAATTTTATGACAACAGCGGTGGCTCCGGTAATGCATTACATTTTATTATTCACTCGCGCGCACGATAAGCGTACGCGGATCGCCCGTCACGCACCTTTCCTCCGCCCTTCCTGGCGCCCATTTCCCTGTCGGTTCCTCTGAGACGGATGGAGACGCATGGTGGCTTATGGTTTGGGGTTCGTCTCTCCGCTCAATGATGTCCCCGGGGCCCTCCGCACACGAAGCGAGTGTACTGGAAGAGAGAGAAAAAGAGAGCGGCAGCGGGGGAAAAAATAAAAACAAGGAAAAACACTATATTTACGCACACCGGTCACAACAATGGACGTATCGAAGAGGCACGAACGAGTGCGGGGATTGGTCAAGGGGAAACAAAGTGCTTTACCAACGCAAATGTTTTCCACGCCGCTTCATTTTCGCTTCTGCTCGGCCGTGTAGTCGCTTTTCCCTACACCCTTTTCCTTCCCCGGAGGGAAAATCGTGTTTCATTCCGTAATAGCGTATTAATTATTATACTTACGGGTAAGCTTAAAAGATTATTAATGCCCCCCCCCCCGCTGCCCCATTTACCCCGCTCCGATTGGTGCGTGAGCTCAGGGGGAATTGAATTAAATTTGCTTATCGTCGTCGGCTCAGGAAATGCAGCACACTTCACGGCTTGAGCCGGCGGTGAGAGGAACGGTTTGTGCGTCCATTCTGTACGCTTTTAGTGCTGGATAAGCTTAATTTGTGTTTGTGTGTTTGTTTGTGTGAGTGTGCAGTTGCAGGCACATTAAGCACATCCAGGCTGCTCTTCGGCAGTTCGGCAAGAAATCACTCTTAATAACATATTTATCGTCATACTTTGTGATGATTGCAACACTTGAAGAACGTTACGAAGGCAAGAATTCGACCGTTGGGGATGACTTTTACACGATTGCCATAACATTTAAATATTTATACTGTTTTCTTGCCCACATGTTGGTAGTG
>SIXB01003198.1:0-23512 GCA_007018985.1 Anopheles bwambae
AGAACACACACACACTCACTCAAGCTTCTTCTCCATTGAGATTCGGAACGTTTAAGATCAGCAAAAGAACCGTAAGAAATAGGAAACAGACAGATAGAGAGGTAGGCATGAGCGCACAGAGAGAGGGAGAGCGAGCATCCTTTCGCCAGATGGGAAGGCTCCACACCCCACCCCATCCAAACGATTAGGACAATGTCTATGTAAATCTATTTAATTTAATTTATGCTAGAATTAAAATAGTTTGACAGAAATCGGTTGTTAATCGATCGCCGGGAAACTGGAGGGAGGAGAAGCATGGGCAGTCTCGCGTGTGTTTCGACGCACGGATCTTGTGTGGTGCCACGGTGGTGGCACGGTTCTCTAGCAGACGATCCTTTCCAGCGATTGTTTTTGCGTGGCTTGGGAGGATCGTTCTGTAGGATGATGGTGCGCGTGGCATCGGCGGTTCGGACACAATCGGATCCGGTTTAGTTCAATTTTCAGCAAATCGAACGTTGTAGTATTATCACTATCAAAGAGAATTGTCTTCAACCCAAAAAACGGAATGAGGTGTGACGCTGAATAAAAAACACGGAAACCAAAACAGTAAAACAGTTGTTTTGTAAAATTGAGCCAAATGGAACTGGGGAGTGTAGGGGGGGATATGCATACAATTTCGTGGAAAAAATCTTAATCATTTGAAGATGATGCCACCGAAACATCGCGAAGGAATTGGTGGGGGGTTGAAAAACAGACCCCCGGATAATCGAGAGCGAATAGGTAATGACCGACTTTCTTCTGCAGTGTCACCCTGTGTTGAGTTTGTGGAATGAAATTATTAATTTTTTAAAATTTTGATTAATTAAGGCAACATTTTGCATTCATTATTAATCAAGAATTTTTTTAACGAAATCGTAGTTCAATTTTGAAGAAGAATTAAAATAAATGAATCAAAGCGGTGATATATATCGAGTTGAAAAAGCTGACATGGCACAGTGGGGAGTTTCCATGAGAATCCTTCCTTTTTATTTCGATAATTTTACGAAAAATATGCTCAAAATGGTCCAATTTATTTTTTTAAGACGCATTTATGCAATTTTCAATTTTATTCAATTCATTCAACGCTTTAAAAAATCTCAAAATAAATTGTTTTGATTTCTCCACAGCGTTTCTATTTGTCATCAAAGCTGTCAAGCGGCCCCGTCCGTGCACGAGCTCCCGCTGTGCGCCAGTGAGAGTGCAGAAGCAGCGGAAAATCGATTTTTATCCTTAATCTAAACGCAAAGCGAAGGCTCCCCGATTTGCGTAAGAAAAGGAGCAGGCAGCAGTTTGCCAGCACACAACATACACACACCGAACGGAACATCCTGCCCGCAAGTGAAATCCCGGTTTCGAAGGGTTGTTGTTCGACGGGGTGCTTTAGTGCTGCACGATTGCAGGCCGTGGTGCATCGGTATTTTTTCCGAACAGCGAAGAGAAGACACAGTAAGGGTGGGTAAGCATCGCTCGTCGTCATCATCATCCCAATCTGTGAATCGCACGAAAAGCGTCATCGTCGTCGTCAGCAGCAGCAGCATCGGTGTAAAAGTAGGCGGTGAATACGGGATTTCGAGATTCGTCCGGTGGCGTCAGGTCATCCGGCTAGGCTCGGTATCAGGGGAAGGGAATGGGGGAGGGGGAGACATTTTCTGGGCGTCAATCGTGTGTGGCGATAGCGGTGTAATTATGTGGTGGTTGTAACAACGGGCGTGTGTGTGCTTTGCTGGCGAACGGTACATAATTTGCATTTGCGCTCCCCAAAGTGAAATCCCGCTGGGAGTGTTCCGGGCGGTTCTCATGGGCTTTAGGGTTGCAAAAAAAAACAATGAAAATCGAAAATTCTATTCATTTTGTTCACGTAGTAAAGTGTCCCATTAAAACGGTGTGCGGTACCGTGGTACAACAGTAGTGGACAGAGGAGCGGGGAAGGCAGTGCGTGTGTCTCGTGTGGACATGGAAGAAAGTGACTCTCCCAGCTTCAATGGCGGTGTCCGTGGCAACGTTCTTGCTTCTCAGCCTACTTGCGCTTGTATGTGTGTATGTGTTATTGTTATCAGATAATTGAATTAAATTCTTGCTCTTGCGGCTTGTTAACTGCAGGCTGGATGGATGCTGGCGAAGAGGCGTCTAGAAGTCGGACGAGATTGATATGATGCTGGCGCGGCACACAGCATATGTAATAACAAGAGCGACTACGATAACTCCCGGTCAACTCGGGATGTGTGCGTGCATGTGCGTGTGTGTGTGTATGTGTATAGTTTCATGTTGCAAAGATACTCTCCGAACCGCCCCGCAAAGAGTAGGCGCTGATAAAACATAATTTCTCCCTGCAATACTGCTGCTGCTGATGCTGCCGATGATGATGCGATGACGATGACTGGTGTTGTCGTAATTAGCAAATTGTTTCTATTTTCACCAAATGACAACTTCTCACCTTTTTTGTTGTGCTTTGCAGGTGGATGCATCGTGCTGAACTGACAAGAGAAGCAGTACTTTACACCAACGCTAACACGCCCTAATCGCGGCCGTTGTAGTTCATCACGAAGAGAGGGCGCAGATACGTTGTGACGACAGCAGACGACGACGACGTGGTCGCTTCCGGTCGCGAGCAGCAAAGACGCGAGCGTGTGTGTGTGCGTGTGTGTACCGGGGGGGAGGGTATAGTGCTTGCGGTGTAATTGCGTTGGGTGAGGAACAAGCGTAACGAGTCGCCGGCTGGGTATAAAGGGGAAAGCAACCGCATCCAAGATGGCACCGGTACGTGGGGATGGAATGCGCGGACTGGCCGTGTTCATATCGGACATCAGGAACTGTGAGTGTAACGCCACTAGGGGGTTGTGGGTGGAGAGGGATTAACTCGGTTGACCTATTTCTAATTTTCGCTTCTGTTGTGGTGGACTCCTTCAGGCAAAAGCAAAGAGGCGGAAATCAAGCGCATCAACAAGGAGCTGGCCAACATTCGGAGCAAATTCAAAGGGGACAAAACGCTGGACGGCTACCAGAAGAAGAAGTACGTGTGCAAGCTGCTGTTCATCTTTCTGCTCGGCCATGACATCGATTTCGGCCACATGGAGGCGGTCAATCTGCTGTCCTCCAACAAATACTCGGAGAAACAAATCGTAAGGCCGCGACACATCATTAAAAATAATGATTTTTGGTTTTAAAATAACAATTTATCTCCTTTCTCCCCCCCGCCAGGGCTATCTGTTCATCTCGGTGCTGGTGAACACGAACAGCGATCTGATCAAGCTGATCATCCAAAGCATCAAGAACGATCTGCAGTCGCGCAATCCGATCCACGTCAATCTGGCGCTGCAGTGCATCGCCAACATCGGCAGCCAGGATATGGCGGAAGCGTTCTCGAACGAAATCCCGAAGCTGCTCGTGTCGGGCGACACGATGGACGTGGTGAAGCAGTCGGCCGCGCTGTGCCTGCTGCGGCTGTTCCGCACCTGCCCGGACATCATCCCGGGCGGCGAGTGGACCAGCCGGATCATCCATCTGCTGAACGATCAGCATATGGGCGTGGTGACGGCGGCGACCAGCCTGATCGATGCGCTGGTCAAGAAAAACCCGGAAGAGTACAAGGGCTGCGTCAGCTTGGCCGTGTCGCGCCTGTCCCGCATCGTGACCGCTTCGTACACGGATCTGCAGGACTACACGTACTACTTTGTGCCGGCGCCGTGGCTGTCGGTGAAGCTGCTGCGCCTGCTGCAGAACTACAACCCGCCGACGGAGGATCCGGGCGTGCGCGGTCGGTTGAACGAGTGTCTGGAGACGATACTGAACAAGGCGCAGGAGCCGCCGAAGAGCAAGAAGGTGCAGCACTCGAACGCGAAGAATGCGGTCCTGTTCGAGGCGATCAATCTGATCATACACAACGACAGTGAGCCGAGCCTGCTGGTGCGGGCGTGCAATCAGCTCGGCCAGTTCCTGAGCAACCGCGAGACGAACCTGCGCTACCTGGCGCTGGAGTCGATGTGCCATCTGGCGACGTCCGAGTTTTCGCACGAAGCGGTGAAGAAGCACCAGGAGGTGGTGATCCTGTCGATGAAGATGGAGAAGGACGTGTCGGTGCGGCAGCAGGCGGTCGATCTGCTGTACGCGATGTGCGACCGGTCGAACGCGGAGGAGATCGTGCAGGAGATGCTGAACTACCTGGAGACGGCGGACTACTCGATCCGGGAGGAGATGGTGCTGAAGGTGGCGATCCTGGCGGAGAAGTACGCGACGGACTACACGTGGTACGTGGACGTGATACTGAACCTGATCCGTATTGCGGGCGATTACGTGTCGGAGGAGGTGTGGTACCGCGTGATCCAGATCGTGATCAACCGGGAGGAGGTGCAGGGCTATGCGGCGAAGACGGTGTTTGAGGCGCTGCAGGCGCCGGCCTGCCACGAGAACATGGTAAAGGTGGGCGGCTACATTTTGGGCGAGTTTGGCAATCTGATTGCGGGCGATTCGCGGTCCGCGCCGATGGTGCAGTTTAAGCTGCTGCACTCGAAGTACCACCTGTGCTCGTCGATGACGCGCGCGCTGCTGCTGTCGACGTACATTAAGTTTATCAATCTGTTCCCGGAGATTCGCGGCACCATCCAGGACGTGTTCCGGCAGCACAGCAATCTGCGGTCGGCCGACGCGGAGCTGCAGCAGCGCGCGAGCGAGTATCTGCAGCTGAGCATTGTCGCGTCGACGGACGTGCTGGCGACCGTGCTGGAGGAGATGCCGTCGTTCCCGGAGCGCGAAAGCTCCATACTGGCGGTGCTGAAGAAGAAGAAGCCGGGCCGGGTGCCGGAGAATGCGGAGATACGGGAGACGAAGAGCCCGGTGCCGAACAGTCACAACAATGCTCACAGCAATGCTCAAACTAATCACACGTCAAGGTAGGCTGGGAAAATGGGTTTTGGTGGAATTGGGAGGTGTTTTATCGTTGCTTACTTTGTTTTGCAGTGCGAACAACGCCAACGCTAGCTCGGATCTGCTCGGGCTCAGCACACCACCGGCCAGCCAGTCTGGCACACTGATCGACGTACTGGGCGACATCTACAGCACGGCCAACGGCAACAGCAATGTGGTTAATAATTCCAAAAAGTAAGTTCACAGTAAAACAACCAATGGGCACATTCTTATCATCTTATCGCACAACTCTCATTTCGTCTCCCTTTTCCAGATTCGTTTTCAAAAACAATGGCGTCCTGTTCGAGAACGATCTGCTGCAGATCGGCGTGAAGAGCGAGTTCCGCCAAAACCTCGGCCGGCTCGGGCTGTACTACGGCAACAAGACGCAGACGGCGCTGCAAAACTTCGTGCCCACGCTCCAGTGGTCGGCCGAGGATGCGCTCAAGCTGAACGTGCAGATAAAGGCGGTCGAGCCGACGCTGGAGGCGGGCGCCCAGATCCAGCAGCTGCTGACGGCGGAATGTATCGACCACTATCTCGGCGCACCGTCGATCGTGATCTCATTCCGGGTGAGCGGTGGGGCGCCGCAGAAAATCACCGTCAATCTTCCGCTCACGATCAACAAGTTCTTCGAGCCGACCGAGATGAACGCGGAATCGTTCTTCGCCCGGTGGAGAAACCTGGGAGGGTGAGTAGTAGGGAAAAGGAGACAAAAGTGACGATAACGTGTCAATTTATTTATTTTATTTGTGATCTTCTATCTTAACAGTGAACAGCAACGAGCACAGCGCGTGTTTAAGGCCCAGCAGCCGCTCGATCTGCCCGGCGCGCGCAACAAGCTGACCGGATTCGGCATGCAGCTGCTCGACAGCATCGATCCCAACCCGGACAATATGGTGTGCGCCGGCATCATTCACACGCAGGCCCACAAGGTGGGCTGCCTACTGCGCCTGGAACCGAACAAGCAGGCACAGGTAAGGCAACTACAGGTTTTATATTGTATTCAGTGTTGCTAAATGTCATGAGAATGAGATGATAATCACCAACCGAAAACAATGACAAGCTGGCTTAATGCCGTCGAAAGCATAATCATGTTATTTTTATGGCTGTGAAAACAGTGCTGCCACTGCCACTGTTTCAGTCACCAACACTCATGACTGAATCGAAGTTCAAATCAGCGTCACGTACACAACTGCGGCGATCTGAGGTGAGACTCAAACAGTTGGTGGATCAATCACATGTTTGATGACATTTTACAAATGCTTAGCTTCTAAGACTAGGTCACTCACTTGGTCATGACATTTTCGAACGGTGATAATCACGACATTCTTGAACAATGCTCATTTTGTTGCTTAGGAGCACTCACACGCACCGCATATCTCCCCATGACTATCGTGATGATCACCGACAGAAAATGTCACGACCAAGTGGCTGACCAAAATTTGGTTGCACCAAATGGCACCAAGCATGTGATGGTCGCAACAACTGTTTGAGTCTCACCACTGATCATCACAGTAGAGCTCGTGATGCTGACATTTTTTTTCAGTCGGAATCTGTCATGACCATGTTTGTGACATTTTGCAGAACTGATCATAGTCAAAAAAAGTCATGATATAGTGACTGACCAAGCAATGATCGCAAAAATGTCATGTGTGACTGATCACAGTAAAGTCGAACAGTCACGACAAAGTGACTGACCAAGCGTTGGTTGCACATCATGTCACGAAGTATGTATGTATTGGTCACACGAATCGTTTTGAGCATCACCTCTGATTATCACAATTGTGTACGTGACGCTGACATGGATTTTGTGTTTTTTTTAGTCAGATTATGTATTATGCTCCATTATTTATAATTTATTTTTGTCCATTTCAGATGTTCCGTTTAACCATTCGGTCCAGCTTAGAGGCGGTGACGCAAGAAATCTGCGACCTGTTGGTGGATCAGTTCTAAATGAACAACTCTGCACCGGCACACGTTTGTTCCAAGTCTAGAGACGGAAGGAAATAGAACTATAGATGCATACAATAATCAATCAACTAATGAGAAATGATGTGTAGAGACTGCAGCAGAAAGGTAATAATGGTGTGGTTTGGTGGTGCCCAAGGCGCAATGTTCTTTTTCCCTCCCTCCCCCATCCCACACGGAAGGTGGAAAAAGCTGTTTATGTTTTATCGATATTTGTGTATGCGTGTGGCTTTGTGGTATGTGTAAATGTATACATATGCGTATGGTATGGTCAGTAAAAAAAGAGGTGGAATAATGCCATAAGTACTAGTTGAATGCGCCTACCCCGCGGAGGCGGACGGAGGGTGCTAGTGATGATCAATGACAAGATGGTATGTCCTTTTGGCGCAAGAGGCGATTGAAATGAATAAGTTATCTTGTTCCATTACATGTTAAACAGCGGGAAACGGATTTGTGTTTGTGTGTGCGGTACATAGCAAACGAATATGTACGATCGAGCACACTCCCATCACCCCAAACTAGAAAGGAATTACGGAATAATTCGTAAGCCAAAGTACTTCCGTTGTCGTTGTACCGCGAAAGTGAGACGTTAAAATTGCATTTTCGTCGCTAGGCTTCCTACCACCAAGGCAAACAAAAGGGGCGTTCAAACAGGATATCATTCGAGACAGCGAGATGCGCCCCACCCCAGGAGGGAGCAAACGGAAAACCCGATAAATTAATATATTAAATCAAGCTAAATAATTATCTATTGGAACGTAAACTTAGAGCGGCATGTGTGCAAGCGAGAAGGAGCGAGGGAGAAGTAGAGTAGTGGAGTGTGCAGCGAAAGAGGAAAGTAGCGCTGGAACAAATTACTTTACCCTGTGTGTACACATTTCACCACAGGCCACAGACTTTTGATGATGATGAAGTGACGCGCCAGTAGGAGACATACAAGTAGTAATCTCATTCTCAACGTTTAAGGGGCGAATAAATGACAAAAAAACCGAAACGCAGTAGTTTCCTCGTAGAGTTTAGGGAAAATAAAAACAAACCTTTCCTTACACACGGTGACACAGAGGAGAAAGAATTGACACGAAACGTAAGAGCGAAACGTGTGTGGAAACATCGAAATTGAAGCAAAACACTCAATCAGGCGTAGGGAAGAGCAAGCTAAAGATACAAACACACACCCCCTGTTCCCTAAGAGCTAACTCAATGTAGATAAAGCCCCGTTTGAAAAGGCGCTGACGCGCTTGTTGTTGCATGTAATGTTGGTGTAAAGTAATTAACGTAAAGCATCATAAAAGCCCAGCAAATGACAAAACTGTTTAGCCTGCAAAAAGGAAGGCAAATGGCGTGTGTGTGTCTGTGGTAGTAAGCATTATTATGCACGTCTGCTGCTTCCTCCATGCGTATTCTCCCATATCTCTTGCGATCGTTGTGTCGTTGAAGAGACGAAGACGAAGAGTTGGGCAGACCGAGCGACAAGCGAATTCCAATAACTCTGCGGAAGGGCCACACCCCACGGCACTGTTGCAGCTGCACAAAAAAACACTGCTCTGAATACTAAGAAGGACGAAAGGAGGGAAGTGATTTTTGCGAATTTGTGTTTTTTTTCCGTAGTATGTGTACATTAGTTTCCTCGAGAGAAGCAGAGCTACCACGTAACGGACACCCACGATCGGTTTAAGTTTTCGCTTGTGTATTCGTTCGCTTGTCCACGATAACCACGATACGGTGTTGAAGCATTACACTTGGAGATATAGTGACCGTGCAATAGTAGTAACGCCGCGCGCTTACAGTAATGAGGTGTTGCGAGCGATCGTGCGATTTGGAATGAAGATCGCTGAACCATCTCCCGAAGAAGAAGAAGCACGCAAGCGAGCGAGCGTTAGCAGAAAGAGCAGAAAGAGAGATTGATGAAATTATGTTTTTATTGTTGCAAATATACATATAATGCACTAACTAAGCAAGTTGTACATTGTAGAAAGTTGTATTTAAACGAAAAAAAAAATATGCGAAACAAACCTAAGGCGCGCAGACAGAGATACAGTTTTGGGGGAGGAACTTATCGATCGATCTAAAACATAATAGTAGGAAGACAAAATGGAACCATAAAACAAACTTCATCTCATTCGATGCTTCTTCGAGGCAGTTTCATGCACTTCTTACAACATAGAAAACAGCAAAAAAACAGTTTTGATTCATCACACAAAACACGCAAAGTGTAGTATGAAATGAAATGCGCACGCCAAACTTCATTCATGACTTTTTCCTTTTCCCCCCTCCTTCATAGTAGAGTGAAGATCGCTAGTCTACGAACAAGATATAATATATATTTAGCTTAATATGTAATAGCAGGCATATATACATACATATACTGGCTGGGAGGACATTCCAAACAAATTGAGAGCGTAAAACAAGAAAAACAGGAACAAGGTACGCGCGTTACTCGGTGAATAAAGAGAAAATACACATTAAAATAATAAAAAAACCCATAAGCAATCGACCATTAGGCGCAACTCAAAAACATCGCCGGCATAGCGTTCAGGAAAAATCGGTGAGGAGCTTACTATGAATTACTCGAAAGGAATAACGGAATGGGGGAAAGGTGACCCATATCTCCCGCAATTGTTATTTGATTGTGAAGAGCATCGGTAAGAGGAGAAGGGAGGATCACACGCTGCTCCCTCGCGTATACCTCCACTGATGGTGTGTTCCGCGGCCCAGGGGCAAGACAGCACGGAACATGCAAAGAAAGGACCACTCAAGACCACCATATATACCAGGGGGGAAGCGTAGTCGGCTTGTATTCGAGGAAGCTTAAAGTGTAGAGAACCACACAGCTGCGTAATAAGCTCTGCACCCCGTTAGGCATTAACGAGTTATAGAGAGAGAAAGATACGGTATAATATAATCTAAAAAACAAGCAAATATTAAACCAGATATCCCCCCCCCCCCCTCCCCAAAAGCAACCCAAGATGTGGACTAAAAACATCCCCATTAACTGTGCGCAGCCGAGAAGCATACATTATTGTAGGAGACGACCGACAGAAAGCAAGCATGAAGAGTGTGCTGATCGTGTGGAGATCGTACGGAAGAAGGACGAAAAACAAAAAAATAATATATTGAAAATATACACATGTTATTGAATCTGAAAAGCACAATCTTTAATTTTAGGATTGGTGCCCTTATTTTTTTATTTAAAGTTACCATTTTACACCTAACAAAACTAAACAGAAAATTATCGTTTAAAGCAACTCCAACGCCGCCTCAAACATCGGGATAGGACAGCTGCAGCTTCACGTTAATGTTCATCGACGTCAGCTGCGACACCAAAAACTTGAAGATGTACGGAATTTCCACATGGCCAATCTCCTTGTCGTCCTCGCACAGCCGGCACGTGGCCGGCACGTGCTGCAGCTGGTTCGAGTTGTCCGCCAGCCGCTTCGTCACGCTGTCGATCGGCCCAATCAGGGTGCCGCACCGGCGGCACACCAGCGCCACCACCTTGTCCGACCCGTGCACCAGCCGGTCCTGCAGCAGGAAGGAGGCGCCGTGCGAGATCAGCCCGTCGCGCTCCATCTCACCGAACCGCACGCCACCACCCCGCGACCGGCCCTTGTTCGGCTGGTGCGTCAGCTGATCGATCGGGCCGGTCGACCGTACCTGCCACTTATCGCTTACCATGTGCCGCAGGCGCTGATAGTGCACCACCCCAAAGAAGATGTCCACCTTCATCTCGCGCCCATCCACCCCGCTGTACATGCGCTCCGTGCCGTAGTAATCGTACCCGGACTGTTCCAGCAGCCGCCCGAAGTAGTCGATCGCCGTGTTGCTCTCGTCGTACCGGAACGGGGTCGCGTCGTGCACCAGGCCCTGGCAGGCCGCCGTCTTGCCCGCCATCGTTTCGATCATCATCGCAATGGTCATGCGCGACGGGAAGCCGTGCGGGTTGAAGATAATGTCCGGTATCATGCCCGACTCCGTGAACGGCAGATCGATCGCCGGCCAGTGCTGCGAGCAGATGCCCTTCTGTCCCGCTCGCGACGCGAACTTGTCGCCCACGCTCGGATTGCGCGGCACCCGGTACGTCAGTATGAGCTGCTTCGTTACGATGGCCATCCCGCCGCGCCCAATGCCACGGCCCGCATCCTGCAGCGGAGCGCCCAGCTTCACGTTGTCCACGATCGCTTCCTCGTAGCCTTGGTACGGCACCACGTGGTACGTGTGATCGTTCACGTCGAAGTAACAGTACAGCGGCGTACCCTTCGTCAGCTGTGCGCCCTTAAACGGCAGCCCGTCGTTGTCGAGGAACGGATTGAGCGAGGCGTCTTTGGGATTGCGCGCAAAAAAGCTATCCCCCGTCAGCTCCACGTACTCGTGCTTGTAGATGTTGCCCGCCGCGAAGCCCCGCTCGAACGCCGCCTTGTTGATGATCATCGCGTCCTCCATGTCGTACCCGGTGTACGAAATGACGGCCACGATCGCGTTCGTGCCCATCGCGTAGTTGTCCAGCGCAATGTTGTCGTGGTGCACCGGGCGGAACAGTGGCGTGGCGGGCGTCTGCAGCCGGTACATCTTCGCGATGCACTGCTTGTCCCAGTTGTGGCACGGCGTGCCCATCGTTTGCTTGCCCATCTGGCACTGGTACATGTTGCGCGGCGACTGGTTGCAGTCCGGCATCGGGATCAGCTGGGCCAGGTTGCTCATGAACGACGTTTTCGCCAGCTCCGCGTGGGTGGTGAGCTGCGGGTACGCCTCCTCCGGCGTGACGCAGATGTCCATGTACACCTGCTCGAACGAACCGATCAGTTCGGTTTTGCCGCACAGCAGGTTCTTCACCGGGCGCATCATGCGCGCTGGTCCGACGAACAGAAACAGCCCCGGATACTGGCCACCTTCCCGGGCCGGTACGAACGCGATTTCCGTTTGGTTCGGTATGGTTTTGCCTTCGATTTTGAGCAGGCGCAGCTTTTGCACCACCTGACTGGCGGTGGCACGGGCCAACATGCCCAGCATCTTGCCCTCCAGCATCACCACGTACCCGTCGTCGTGGGAGAGCGTTCCGAAGCTGCCAGCATCACCACCGAACGGCTGCATACCGAGCGACACGAGCGTGGCCGGGATGTTGGCCACCAGTTCGGGATCCTGCGTCACCGACACCGTACAGTCGGAGGTCATATGGTTCAGCAACCCGCACGGCTCCCCGTCGGGCGTGTGCACGGGACAGATAAAGCCCCACGCATCCGGCAACAGCTGGCGCGCTTCGGTGGTGCGCATCGTCAGGAAGTACGAGCCACGGTGTACCGCCCGGAAGTGCGACATGTACCGCATGCGGTTAATGTTTTCCGCAATAATCACCAGCCCCGTGCTCTGCATCAGCCCCATCTCGGTCGCCTTCGCCAGATTGCCCGTCGCCAGGAACATCGTGAACGGGTGCTGAAAGCCGGCCACATTCTTCAGCGCCTGGGCCAGCTCGTGCGTCGTCACCATCGGTGAGGTGCGGTCCGGGCACAGCTTCATCAGATTGATCCGCATGTACTGCATCGTCGAGAGGCACATCTCGCGCAGCAAACCCTGGTAGATGTGGCCCCCGAGCAGTATCTCCTGCATCATCGTGCCGTCGAGCGATTCGAGCGCGTGCCGGCCCTGCACCACCGCATACAGCTTGTGCACCATGTGCACGAGCAGATTGAACTTGTCCTCCACGCTGTCGAGATGGATCAGCACGCAGTGCTGCAGCAGGAAGTGGCCCGCCTGCTCGTCCGAGTACCAGGCGGGCAGGTTTATGTCCATCAGTCGCCGGCGCAACAGCATGCCCATGTACGAGCGGCATTCCTGCGAGCTGTGCAGGTTTTCTGCGTGCAGATCGCGCAACATCGCCATGATGCATCTGGATTGAGGGAGACGAAATTAAAAATTAAGTCTATTTTGACGGTTAAGAATTCGAATTAGCATACCTTTTGTAGTACTGATCGCTTTCGTCGCACGCGGTCAGCTTCTTGTAGATTTCGTTGTCCGACCGATCGCCGAGCGCTTTCAGTATCATCATCACCGGGATGAAGGACAGCGCCCTCGACACGCTAATCATCAGCTTGGCCGTACCGTTCGTTAAATAATGGAGCACATTTCGCTGCAAAATGACCGGCCAGCATTACTTCCCATTACTTTACCACCCCCCACATCCCTCCCGCAACCTACCGTTGAATATTGATCCTCCCGAACGCACCGTATGAACACGCCGGTGGCGCTGAAGTCTTTGCCCCGATCGCGCCACGTATTACGATTCACCGCGATCGGATAGTTCCGGCGCGTGCTGATAAGCATGCGGATCAGCTTCTCGTTGCCCCGCACGACAAAGTAACCGCCCCACTCGTCCTCATGCTCGCCGCGCGCCACCAGCTCCTCCGGCGTTGCGTTGGCCAGATTGCACGCGTTCGAGCGCAGCATAATCGGGATGCGACCCATCTCCCTCGTCAGCGGACTCTGCGGCATGCCGTCCAGCTCCCAGTCGAGCGTGATCGTGCACATGCCCGCGTACGTGTCGGACTTTTGCCGGCATTCGCTCGGAAACACTCGCTTCTCCGCCACCTCGACCAGCATCATCGGGACGGTCGGTGGTGCGATGCTGATGTCCGTTATCCGCAGCTTGATGCGGTTGCCGTTTGCCATCTCGAAGCACACCGGCACCAACCGGGACAGCACGTCCTCGATGCCCTCGTCCAGCATGTAGTTGAACGAGTCGATGTGGGGACGGCCCAGGTTCGCCAGGATCTGTGTAGGAAAAGGAGGAGAGGGTTCAATTGTTTGCACTATTCAACTTTTCACTCTTTGACAATACACTTACCTCATTTTGTTTTTTAGGTATTTCTTTAAATTCCGGTCGCAAATTCGTCAACTCTGGTAGGAGCTTCATTTTTGCTAGCCCTTTCGGAACCGCACGCGGTATTCCTTTCGCTCAGTGGGACCGGTCGCACGTGTGTTTGTTTTGAATTTTGACAGTACGTGCCAACTGACGTACCGCGGAACCGCACAACCTGGCGAGGGTTTTTGACGTTGAACAATCGCTGCATCTCGCTCATTTTCTCTACCCATCCTTTACTTGCCTACAGTGCTCGTTTTAACCCTAGTGTAAAGGCGGTCGCTTACCCGCGGGTAGTTTTTGTACTTTTATTTTATAATTTCTTTTGATAGAAAAGTCCTACAGACTTGAAATTCATAGAATGCATCGAGCAATATGTTTTACACTACTTCGACGAAAACTAGAAAATTTTTTTTATTTTTTTTAATATTTTTTTTCGATTTGTACCCCTTACATCTACGGCCGCCTGCCCGTATAGAACCATACATTTTGTGTTTGAAATGTGCATGAAATGTTTATCGAAGCTGCATCTTCATGTTGGTTAACAAACAACATTTTTTCTAGAATTTTAAAAATTGTCTCACCACATGTCTACTACCACCCACCCATATCCCAAGCGCCACAGATTAAGCTTAAACGACTGGAAAATCGAATATCGATATTAGATTAGAATATCGATTGATCTATAGAAGAAAAAAAAGAAAGCTCCATAGTTTCATTGGTTTGCTCAATAGATGGCGTATTACATGTATTACAACGCATCATTATATTGCTGTCCTTTCATTCAATGGCACTTTTCGGTTGTGTTTTCGATTGACATTTCGTGCACGATTTGACAAACGAAACAGTGTACGAGATTTTTGACTTTTTTCGGCACATAACCACAACCGCGTGCAATGGCATATTTGCTATCTTCATTGCACGTCTAGCGTTAGACATTTTGAGGTTAAATAGTTTTTACATTGTTGGTGTTTATATGAATGATACGATACGAAAGAATACAACTGATTTAAATGCAAACTAAACATAATAGTCAAAAAGAAATACACATAACCTGCTTCAACGCTTGGCTTCGAGAGCGAAATGGTTCGAATGGAAGAACCACACATACTGTCATATATTGCTTGTCAAATTATGAGAGTGTATGAGTTAGCGTCCGAAAATTTCCGCTTGGGAAGCCTTTCCCTTCCCAAGCGCCACAGATTAAGCTTAAACGACTGCAAAATCAAATAATCATATAAAAAAACGAAAGCTCCATAGCTTCATCCTTAAAAACTCTCGCTCGAAACGTCAAAAACCGTCACAACGACTTACAAAAACGTTCGCCAGCGAGGGAAAAACGCTCCGATTTGAAGCGTTGGCGAGCTAGTGAAAGCCGGTTGTTGTCATCGCTATGTTTTGTGGATTATGGCAACTTCTGTTTGTAATTTCGATGTTTTTCGTTTGTTTATTTGTTTGCTTGTACTCACCATGGGAAAAACGGATATAAAATAACTTAATTTAAAACTTTATTTAAAAATCAAACTAAAACGCTAAACAAACATTATGGCGCATTTGTTTTAATTCAAATATTATAGAAACCGTTACTCAACACACGCAAAACGTGTGTCGGTGCACGCAAGCAATTTTTATAACGGTGTGATTCATGGACAAATGGCCGCAGCCGTGCTGTAATTTCCATTTAACTTCAATCGGAATGTCGCTGGTGGTCCAAACTATCTCCACGACCAAAAAACCCGTTAAGTTTTTAAAACATCTCCACACTTCTGTTACGCTGCCTGCATGCGATCCTCGAAGCGCATACACATTCGGCTCGCGCTTACATTCTCTCTGGCTGTAATCGAACAATTATGAAGTGAATGCACATTTCGTGTCAATTTTTGATTGAAAAACTGCCGCCTTTCACTCGTCCCGGTGTTGCTACCGTACGGGCACAATTTGGCCAACTTCTCGCGCTCGCGCGGAGTGGTCCGATGGAAGGGGGAGGCCATCATAAATTGGCGCAAAACAAGGTTCACCTTTTACGGGTTTGCGTCGGTGGCGATGCTTTCTCGAAATCTCGAACCAATAATAATGGTAAATGAAATTAATAAAATATGGTTCCTTGCCGAATGAGCCGAATGGCTATCGTTACGGCCCGCGTATCATGTTACGTCTGTTGCGCCTTTTGCTACCCGTTCTTGTGCATTGTTGAGTGAAGGGAACGACAGAAGAAAATAACTGCCGTTGGCTATTTCTTCCCCCGTACGAAAACACGCGCTCTCCTGCTAATAACTAATAAATGGGAAAGCAATGCAGTGGAAACGCAATCCCTTTTCGCGCTAGCGCGCGCGCTCGTGCCGCTACAATCTCGCGCGCGAATCACGTGTACCGTTACAAGGAGGGGATAGGCAAAAGGAAAACACACACCCAAGACGCGCAAGAAAATTCCTCCACTTCGCGATGAAGCCGAGGGGTGGCAAATAATTGCTCGAAGGCGTTAAAAAGAAAATGATCACAATGATAATATCCGATTCCCTGCCGCGGCGAGGATCGCGGGGCGTGCGCATGAAATTATAAATTAACCTTTCCTTTTTTCCCCTCTTCGCCTCCCGTTGCCGCTCGTGTGTTTAACTGCTTTATTAGGGGGAATTAAAATCATCCCGACCAACAACAGGCCCAAAAAGCCCCACGGCTGCCTTCTCACCAAGCGAACAGGACCGAGGCCCAACCTGCACCTGCAGATATGTTTTGTGAGCAGTGAATCTTACACCGATGGGTGCCTGAAATAAATATAAAAACAAAGGAAAATGAGAGCAAAACATTGCGGGGGAAATGGGTGAAATGGGCAAAGAAATAAATTCCGCTAACGAACATCAAAACCGTTTGCCGTTAACGGCGGCAGATTCGAATTGGTGAAACACGGGCTCAATGATGATGATGGGTGGGATGAAGTTTATTTTCTCTATGGAATCTCTCATTTTACCCAATCTCTGTGACGACGAAATGTGCTGTAGGGTGTAAGAAAAGAAAAGGCGCGATTTCAACCCGCGAAGGCCCCACGAAAACGGCTTATAATTAAGCGTAAAAATCGCGTACCATTATTTTGCCAACACTCGCTCGCCCAACGCACTAGTGATGGGAGCACCGGATTGGATTCGTGAATCCACTCGGACTCCGACGTTCTTGATCCGAGTCCGACTCCGAAATAAATATGGCTTCGAATCCGGCTGCACGAATTGGCTCCAATTGAATCCGGATTACTCCGATCGACTCCAAATGGCTCCTATTGAATCCGTTTTACCAGCGTGCTTATTTCGTATAGCAAAATAGTTACAGTAAAAAAAGCAAGCTTCCAAACTAGTGATGGGTAAAGTTGCAAAAATGCGGAGTCGACTCCGATCCGACTCCGATAAATTCGGAATCGACTCCGGAAGGTAGTTCCGTCCTGCATTATCCGGAGTCGTTCGGAATCGTCCGGAATCGTCTGAAATCGCCCGGAATCACGCGAAGTCGTCCGGAGTCGTTCAGAGTCGTCCGGAGTCGTCCGGAGTCGTCCGGAGTCGTTCGGAGTCGTCCAGAGTCTTTCGGAGTCGGAGTCGTTCGGAGTCGTTTGGAGTCGTTCGGAATCGGAGTCGTCCGGAGTTGGACTTCGAAACAAAGGCCTATATACGAAGTGCCAACGGCCGACTCCCGGGCGACTTCGAATGACTCCAAACGACTCCGAACGACTCCGAACGACTCCGAACGACTCCGGACGACTCCGGACAACTCTGACTCCAAACGACTTCGAACGACTCCGAACGTCTTCAAACGACTCTGAACGACTCCGAACGACTCCGCACGACTCCGAACGTCTCCGAACGACTCCGGGCGGCTCCTGGCGGCTCCGGGCGACTCCGACTCCTGGCGGATCTAGTGGTTCCATTTTCCTGTAGTCGAAATCTGACTAATGATAGTCGGAGTCGCGGGTGCGCTCCGGAGAGCACATCACTATTCCAAACAACCCTTGCTCCTAGCTAACTTTGCTGTCTTGATAGCTACACTTATAAGCTGAAATTCTATCGTCTATGTGCGTACCGGTAAAAGCTGGTATATTGGGTTTCCATGGTTTCTGTTTCCAGATTTTATCCTAACATTTTTCAAACAAATAATTCAAACAATTTTGAGCAACGTTCAATACATTGTTGAATAGTTCAAATTAACTAATTGAATCTAAATAATTTCTGGAACAATAAGTCGTGATACGAGCCCAAAAACAAAACGGAAAATATTCAAACAATCTCATGAAACTTATAGTATATAGCTGCGTGAATATACAACATATAATGGCATTGTATAGTTCAGACAAAGGAATTCAAATTGTGAAGTGTAGTTATAAGTTACTTGTAATGCATTTACTAAGGATAATGAAATTTACCTAAGAAATTAAAAAAAGGCTAAACATTATTCCAGGTTAACAAGTTCCTCCCCCGCAAACTTCGGAGTTAATCCGGATCAAACCAAGTCCGGCTGCAGGCCCATTTTTTGCCCATCACTACAACCCACTCTTACCTTTTAATTAGAATGTGCTGCCATCGTCATATCTAAGCAAGCGTTGGAGCTTGCACGTCCCCCTGCCCCCAAGGGAGTACTGCTGGGGTGCTTTTGTTTTGTGTGTTTAGACGAAGGTTGCTTTGGTTTTTTCGCTCTTTACATTGCACACTGTCTCTCTTGAACTTTGCTGCTTCTTCTCAAATAAATCTGTTTCTTCATTCAAACAATTCGTCTCCGCTTTGGATGGCTCATTTGGAGTGAGATTTTCCACCCCTCTGGGCGTGTGTGTGTGTGATGGACGGAAAGGGGGGGGGGGTATGATACGTCCTTCTGTTTTGTTCGCGATAATCACGAGAAGTGGTGATGGTGGATAAAACAAAAATCCCCACCTTTGTCGTAAGAACGCAACATAAATCGATCGACCGACTCATTGGTTGGTCGCTGTTGCTCCGGACCGGACAGCCGGCACTACTGTTGCTGGGGGCTGGGTGGTTGCAGGGGGGAGAGGGTGGGTTGAAGAAACAGCGAATTGTGGTACACAGTAATCCTATTAAACACTGATATCGATTCGTTATTTATGAAATTAATTATTATCATTTCCTTTGCTGACCGACCCAGCCTGGACTCGCCGCAAAACCGTACATGGCGCAGCGTTTTTGGAGTCGAGTCGTCATGGGGTCGTTGTAATAGGATCTGGTCTTTCCCTCTCTGTTTGTGTGTGTGTGTCTGTGCGGGTATGTCCGAGGGGATTGGAGTTAGTGTTACAGTTCGATTTGAGGATTGTTGTCTCTGACTCTGGTTATCAACGAGTGTGCAAGGACCTGGGGAGTCTTCATTGCTATTGTCTTTCTCCTTTCCAAAAGTGGACTTTCAACCCCCCCCCCTCCCCCCCCCTATGAACCCAATCGGATATCAATCGCTTGTTTTATTTTTGTTTTATACATTTGCTTTTGCTTTTTTTGTCTACTGCGATGATGAGTGCTGATAGCAGAAGGATGTGGTTCGTGCTGATTGCACAAGGATTAGTTTTGTTCAATTAGTTAAGGGATGAGTGTTGGTTTTGCTTATCGTGATTTATCGTGCCCCATTTCAAGCGCCGGTTTGTGCTTAGTTTGTGAAAGTAATTATTAAATGAGTTTTGATTGTAATTTTATGAAAAAAAATATCTAATTATAATTACTTTATTATGTGTGATATAGACTTTAAATAACAAATAGATTTCTCCAAGACATTTATGTGAATCATAATTTAAATTCCTAATAAAAGATGCATAAGTTTTCCACTCTGTTCGATCTTTTGTTCTCAGTAATAATTAAATAAACGTAAATAAATTGCCTTTTTCATTATTTAATGAATAGAACAACCAGCTCAAAACAGGGCTTTAACGTTCATTTTGAAGAAAGGCGTGATATCCGTGTGCCATGAGTGAAATCTTAGCGCCATCAAGATTCTGAGTTCAGTTTTCGATTGAATCGTCATTAATTACTCTGATATCTTGGTTATTCTGAGCGCGCAAACGTTATAATTACCATGAAACGCGCAGAATAAATGAGCTGTTTGATAAATTATTTATAATATGTGGGAAATTGAGCCCTTCTTTTGAATAGGTGCTATTGTATACAGAATGTAATGACATTGATTGACAAAATTCAGTGCATTTTTGAGGCCATATTGAAATATTATTATGGAACTACGTGAAAGATAAGTTTAGAAACAGTGAAATATTATAGTAATCTGCATAGGGAAAGCTTTCCTTTAATCTGCACGCATATTTGCTGTCGTCTCACGATCCTCGTCTGTTTCTGATGCTCATATTAATTAGTCCAAATGCACCGTAGTAGTAGTAGTTCTGCCCGCCGTAATTGTTGTAAGTCACTCAAACGGCCTCGGACGAACCTCTCCGGTATGGAAATATTGATCGGGTAGTGGAGCTTTGTGTGAAGTCGTACAAGTTCTTGATTCAAAGACATATCATCACTACTATCGTCAGCCAACAATGTGTGTCGGTTTCGGTGTGTGGCTGACGGTGTATGTGTCGCGCTTTACTGCCACCAGAGTACGTCTTTTGCCTTTGGTCGCATCATTTATTCATAACACTGGATTGTAAGTGGTCGATAGTTTTCGAAGGCTTGGTGTTGGGAGCGTAAGGGGAGGAGGAGTGTGCGGCCTTTGTTAGACAGTTTGAGTGGCCTATCAATATCGAATTACGTCCGGAATATCGGACGATTCCTGTTGGCTTTTCTTCTGTTACTACTGCTAGCTCGATTAATGTCCTTTCTTTCTGGCGTAACTGCCCCCTTTTTCCATATGGCCGTATAGTACGCCCATGGGACACTTCCCCAAGCAGACGGTGGTGATGTAGGGAAAATCGTCCGGGAAAATGTGACCGGTTAGGAAAATGAAACTAATGAACGCGTCCCGTCTTTTCCTCCTCTCTCTCCGGGAAGCCCTCGCTCGTCGGTAGACGACGGTGTTCATTAGTGGGCACTAATTTCGATGCCGACGCTGTTCTGGGTTGACATCTCGGGTGGTTTCAGGCCAGACGGGGCCCGGGCCTAAAGCCAAGTTTTAGCTTTTGCGACAGCTTGGCGTAGTTTTGCGGCCGTGATTTGATTGGCGGCCGAACAGCAACTACGCATTTGCGTAGTTTTCGATCGTGTTGAAATGGCATGGCCCTGGCCGGAAAGTGTGAGTGAAATGTACCTGTAACTCACACTCAAACTCAAAAAAGGCATTACAGGATGGAATGAGAGGTCCAGGCGTCACTCCACCTCCTAAGTTGAGGTCGTGCACAGTTTGATAGCCTTGATGGTTTGATCCATCTAGCAGCAGTAAAGCCCCGAACGCCTTATAAATTCCGCGTACACCGATAAGAACCCTCGTGAAATCCCTCAATTAATGAAATTTGATCCTGCTATCTTCTGAGGGGAAGGAATACTTTCAGCCCGCAGTATGAGGGGATGCTTCCCGTAGCGTAAAAATGGCCCACGGCTGAACACTTTTGAGGAATGCTCTTTTTCGGGGCCAGCTTGGCCGGTAGCGATTATGGCTTGGGTAGAATGCGTACATTGCAATCCCCTCCCCCTTCCACAGAAGAACATTCCACTGGACGCTTCTGGCAGGAGGGAAATCTGTTCCTGGTAAATCCTGTTAGTAGTTTGCCTTATTTTTTTAACAGGGATGGGAACGTTTTCGCCTGGATGGTTTTTTTTTACAAGATTATATGACTTATTTCCTAAAGGATATTGAACATAATCGAGTGAACTGGTGAGCTAACTTAATATTTTACTCTTATTATCCAACTCTAGAAACTCCAGAGTGTAGCTTATGTCGCCAGAAAGACACTTTGTGAGTGAAATAACCACTCAACAGTATGAGTTAACACACTTTAGATTTAAGTGTCACATAAAGCTATTAGTAAGTGAGTTGATAGTCGGAGTGAAGAGCGTTCAATCGTTCATCGACATTTAACTCTACAAAGAGTTATTTAGTTCACCAACTCTCTGCGAGTGAGTTACTACTCGATTTGGAGTGATAATTAATACATTTAAATTTCTAAAAAAATCAAGAGTTAAATTATTTGTCGAAAGCTAACCTCCCAAAAGAGTTGTTTAATAAACAAGTGATCAATGTAATTGAGTTGAGAGCTGACATGGTGTGTTATTTGTTTATTTGTTTATTTGTATATGTTAAGTGTTTGGCAATCATTGGCCTTATCACTGATCCTATAAACTAATCTTATAATAACATAAATCACGGTACAATGTAACATCAGCACAAAATAAATGACAAAGAGTATCACAGCAAGAAAAACAGGTTAACATAGGGAATTCCAGTCAAACGAGTCATAGTGTGCATTAAATCTGATAGCCATTGTAGTCAAAGGTTCATTATCGCTATATGCACGTCTAGTTTGGTCAACTCTTAGTAGCCAAAAGTTTCTTAAAATAAGAGCAGGTACGTGGAAATTAACTCTAGCTAAAAGGTCCGGTGAATCTATCTTTCCCAGGATGATTTTTTTCATGAACAAGATTTGCGCCGTTTCGCGACGAGTAGCGAGAGACTCGAGTCCAAAAATTAAACACCGGGCATGATAACTAGGTCTCGCTGCTACGTTACGCCAGGGTGTGAACTAGGCTTGGGCAATTTGATTCTTTTCAGTGAACGCGTGCGATGTAGTTCGTTCAGTATGATGAACTGAACGCGTGCGGTAGGTCAGTCGCTCAATTGGAGCTAAGTACCATTTTTAAAAATATCGTGTTTCATTTTATCGAGATTTTAATGCAAGAACAGAAAATTTTGCTTTCCAGGCTGCATTTTTAATTATAAATACAGTCAGTCCGAGATACGCGGTTCATGCATAACTAGGTAACTCATGCAGAAAATTTGAAAATTTCTGGTTTTTAAGAGGCTCTCAAATTTTTGGTAAAACAGTAATTTATCTTGCATTTGAGAATCCTTTGAGCCAATTATACTAATTGCACACAAGAACTTAGAAAACGTAGCTCGAGTACAGACTGTATATACTTAAGTTGATTTGTAACGAAAGCTGATCTAAACGAGTAAAATCTACAAGCTTTCTCTTTTATGTTGCTGTGCGCTTAACGAGTTCTTTTTGTGCGACTGAACTAACTGAACGCGCGTGCGACAGTGAGCGACAAGAGTTCTTTTTGTGCGGTAGTGTGCGACTGACCCCACTGAATACGAGTGCGGCAGTGTGCGACTGAACTAACTGAACGCGCGTGCGGCAGTGTGCGACTGAACTAACAGAACGCGCGTGCGGCAGTGTGCGACAAGAGTTCTTTTTGTGCGGTAGTGTGCGACTGACCCAACTGAACACGCGTGCGGTATGTGTGCGACTGACCCAACCAAACATGCGTGCGGCTGTGTGCTATGAGTGTTCTTTCTCACTCAGCACTCACTCAGGGAACAGTGTGCGGCAGGAGTTCTTTTTGTGCGGCTGTGTGCGATTGATCAATCTGACCACGCTAGCAATATGTGCATTCTTTCTCGCGCAAAGTGCGATCGATCTTCTTGTGTCGTTGTGTGTAACAAATTCTGCCGACCCAAAACGAATGTTTTTTTTTCGTTCAGTCTATGACACCGACAGTTATCTTGCATCTTGTTCAGAGCACATTTCAGTTAGTTATGTATGCGTGCGGAAGACCTACCCGTTCACTTTTTCGCGTGCGGCGATCAACCGCACACTATAATGAACTGAGTGTGCGGCATAGGTCTCGCACAATTGTCCCATGCCTA
>SIXB01003199.1:0-23476 GCA_007018985.1 Anopheles bwambae
CCAACACGCAAAGCAACTGTGCCACCGGGACATAACTGTGTAGGAACCGCCGCGCACGAACAGCAGTGGCCCAACACTCGCTAGACTGCGATATGGCTGAAACGGTGACGGATGCACCCTCGGAACCAGCCCATCCGGGGATGAGCCTGCAGGAAGGCACGGATGCTGGGATGCTTGGAGCGGCCGGCACAACAAACACCATCATCACCAGTACCACCACCACCACCGACGCGGAGTTGCTGCCCGACGGCGGTAACTGCCATACGCCGGCGGAAGGGTTCATCTGCGGCGTGGTGGAAGGGTTCTACGGCCGCCCGTGGACAACGGAGCAGCGGAAGGATCTGTTCCGCAAGCTGAAGCAGTGGGGCATGGACGCGTACATCTACGCACCGAAGGACGACTACAAGCACCGGGCGTACTGGCGCGAGCTGTACACGGTGGAGGAGGCGGACCACCTGACCGGGCTCATAGCGGCCGCCCACGAGCAGGGCATCAACTTTTACTACGCCCTGTCGCCCGGTCTGGACATCACGTACAGCAGCGCGAAGGAGATCGGCATCCTGAAGCGCAAGCTCGACCAGGTGTCGCAGTTCGGGTGCAAAGCGTTCGCCCTGCTGTTCGACGACATCGAGCCGGAAATGTCGAAACCGGACAAGGAGGTGTTTCAGAGCTTCGCCCACGCCCAGGTGTCGGTGACGAACGAAATCTTCAACCACCTTAACTGTCCCCGGTTTCTGTTCTGCCCGACCGAGTACTGCAGCTCGCGGGCAGCGCCCACCGTCAAGCAGTCTGAGTATCTGAACACGCTCGGCTCGAAGCTGGTCCGAGCGATCGACATCCTGTGGACGGGACAAAAGGTCATCTCGAAGGTGCTCACGGTGGAGTGTATCGAGGAGATAACGGAGGTGCTGAAGCGACCGCCCGTCATCTGGGACAATCTGCACGCGAACGACTACGACCAGAAGCGCGTGTTTCTCGGCCCGTACAGTGGCCGGTCGCCGGAGCTGATACCGCTGCTGCGCGGTGTCGTGACGAATCCGAACTGCGAGTTTCACGCCAACTCCATCGCCATCCAGACGCTGGCGTTCTGGAGCAAGTGCAGTGCGGACACGAAGATTGCCAGCTCGCTGTCGCCCGACATTAAGCTGGAGACGGAGAACGAGCAGGGCATCTGTGAGGGCGATGCGCCGGCATTCCTGTCCGAGAACGTGTACCATCCACGGTTGGCGCTGAAGAATGCGATCGCCAACTGGTTGCCGGAGTTCTACCAGGAAAAGGAAGCCTGGGGACCGATTACCAAACCTCAGCCGGCTGTAACAAGTAAGTGTACCAGCTTGGGGTGGCAAAACCCTCTTGACGAACGTCTTTCTTTTCCCCTCTGCCAGTGGTGATGCCCATCATTCCCATCATACCGTCGGTGAACACGTGCATGACGCTAACGTCGACCAGCACAACGACCACGACCACTGCCACCGCTCTGCCGATGCCGGAAGTCAACACCACCCAGCTGCAGCTGTTTGCGGACGTGTGCAGCACCGTCACGAACGTGGCGGAAACACTGCCCAATCCCATCATGAACTCGCTCGTCTCGGCGACGAAGGTGGTCACCAACGAATCGATTCCGAATCCGGTCGTGGCAGCGGTGAACCATATCGCTATTCCGCCGACGATCCCGCTCTCCAGTATTCCGGTGCCGCTGCTGAACATAAAACCCACGGAAAGCGACGGGGCCGAGGCGGTGGACTGTTGTCGGGAGCCGGCCAACAGTGTAGACATGGAGAAGGTCAGCCCGAATGGGTCGTGTCGCTCCGAAGGAGATGCAGCTCCACTGCTGGACGGTGATGCGGTGATACGGGACGAATCGAATGAGCAGCGACGGGAAGATGACGGCGAAGACCGTCAGCGACAGACGATCACGGAAGAGGAGGCAAAAATGCTGGACCTGGAGGAAAACGAGGTGAAGATGGTGGATGCAAGCGAGGAGCCGGACGATAAGATGACGGTAAGCGACGAACAGGTGGCAGTCTGTCAGGCACCGCCGGCCCTGGACAAAATGGTAGACGACGAAAGTGATAGCAAGCCGGACGCGAGCGGGTCCGTCGTGCCGGAACCGATGGAGTGTGGCAGCAATCTGACATCGCCCAAACATCAGTTGAAAACGCACTTTGACGATATTGTGATGTCGGAAACCACGTCGGTAAGTTAGCGGTGGTGTCGGCATGGGTGCAAGGGATGATGGGTAATTAAATCGTCTTTTCTTACAGACCTGCTCCGGGACGATGCAAGTCGAAAGCTCCGACACGTCGCTAGAAATGGCAGAAGATAAGTAAGTGAAGGACAACACATTTCCATCAGTCGCGCACACCATACTAAACCGCTTTTCTCCCACGTTGCAGAAATGGGCAGGAAAAACAGATAACTGCCGGTGACATAATGCTGCTGTGCGATCTGTTCTACCTGCCGTTCGAGCACGGTTCAAAAGCGCTGCAGCTGCTGAGCGAATTCTACTGGCTGCGCAACAACGCGTACGTGCTTTGCGCGCAGCGCACGAACCGTGGTGGAAAGCAGCGCACAACCAGCACGGCCAGTGCGGGCGGTGGCGTTACACCGACCAGCGATGGTGCTGCTGCTGGGCAACCGTCGGGCGAGGATATAACGGAATCGAGCAACGGGCCCGCAACGGATGGGCGCGATCTGAGCAAGTGCGACGCCCAGGAGTGGCTGCGCCGCTCGGAATCGTTCCAAACGCTGTGTCAAAGTATTTTCCTGCTGACGAAGAAGATCGCGAACTGTGCGAACAAGGAAATGTGTTACGATTTGTTTTCGTACGTCTGGGACATTGCCAGTGTGCTTTCGCTGCTGAGCGCCTTCGTGAAGTGGCTAGCGTTGGGCAATTTTCCTCCCACGATCAATTCGTTCACGCAGGGTGGATATAATTGTAAGTATGGCGCCGTTTACGGGCCCACTCGTGTCAGACGTTCGTTCGAAAACGCTTTCTATTGCTCTGTCGTTGTTCTGTCCAGGGTTTAGCAAAGGCTGGAAGGAAACGTTCATGTCCGGCGACCAGGAACCGTGGGTATTTCGGGGCGGTTTGGTGGCCGACCTGCAACGGCTGATACCGCTCGATACGGGCAACGATCTGTTCCTGTACAAAACGCCCGAAACGTCCGCCGTGCGGCTGTACTCGATACGCCCGTACATGTTTAGCGATGAGGCCACGCTGTACGACATCTGCCACCGGACGGCACTGGATGGCGAGCCGGTGGCGGACCGGCCAACGCAAAGCCACCTCGGCCAGCTGATAGCGGACCGGTATCTGGGCCCGTTCCTGACGCTGGCGCCCGAGCTTTGCCTGGTGATCGAGGACCACAACGGACAGACCGTCGGGTACGCCTGCGCAGCGCTGGATGCGAAAGCGTTCGTCCGAAACATGGAGCACTGCTGGATACCGGAGATGTGCATCAAGTATCCCGTGTCGCTCGCACCGGCGGCGGAACAGGCGGAGCACGGTGGCAGCACGGGTGGCGGCAGCCCGGAGGAGATAGCCGGCCCCAACCAGGTGGCCGGTTCCCGAACATCACAAATGGTGCGCGATAGTATTCACTACTTTCACAGCTTCCAAAACGACTATCCGGCGGCCGTGCTGGGCAAGCATCCGTCGCTGATGTGCTGCCGCATCCTGAAGGACCACTTCATGGAGGACGAGACGGTGTGCAAGCGGGTGGTGACGGTACTGCTGGCGGCACTGCGCTGCCACGGTACTTCCTTCGGCGTGCACGTGTGCATCAGTCGCAGCGATCGGTTTTTGTACCAGTTTTACGCGAAGCTTGGCTTTGTGGAGATTGCCGGTACCGAGCCGGACCCGAACCTGTACATGGGCCGGAGCTTCTAAGCGGGTCGGTGTCGGCAACCCACCCAGCCAAACTCACATACTCATACGTGTGTACGAGCGTGCTTCTTAATCGACGGTGATCGATTGCTCCTTCAGCTCCGTCCTATCGGCTTGGACGGCCTTCTGCAAACGATTCTATCCCTCCCGAACGTATCCTTCCTAAGGGGTAGCATAACCGTGTACGTGTTTATGCTTTACCTGCAATTCTCAATTCTCAATTGGAATGCTAGGGACGGTGGACCTTTCCTTTCCTCTTCCTGGCTCGATGCATCGCAATCTCGCAACATCGTATCGTATTATTCGGTTTACGCAAACGGAGACTGGCTTAATAAAAATGCATGTATTACGCGCGACACGACGTTCGGCGGCAAGATGTGTGTAGAAATGTTGCTTCTTCCCTGTTCACTCGTACAGCACTCGATGACGATTTGATGACCAACGTGCGGGAAGTTGTTTTCTTTCAAGGTTTTCGGAGAGTTAAAGACACACACACAGAGGATGTTCGGTTTTGAACTAGCTTTACTCTTCATTAGTGTTTTTTGCTTCAGTACTCGCTACAATTCTACGATATGTTGTCACATACTGAGAGTCGGTCTCCACATCAAGCGCGGGGGTGCTGCTAGTGCCCGCTTCAACCCAGTCATTGTTGACCTTCCATTCAGCTGGAAGCCTCTACTATCACATCTCCACGCTACCGTACTGCTCCCCCCATATCACTTCAACCATACGCAAATAGGTGCGCTGTGAGAAGCTGTGAGCAGCAATCACTAACTCATACCGACGATTCAGGAATTAGCATCTGAATTTTACCCATCACCAATTGGTACGGTAGCCCACCAACCACCAACCCACGTGTGGAGACCGACTGGATGCGACAACTGTTTTGCATCATTATATTTAAAGACATCATTATATTTAAAATAAAGTAAACAAAAACAAATATGTTTGAATGTTGCTAATGCTTTCGCATCCCCCACTTTCTCGTGCATCGTTTTGTATAGTATCTCTCGTACCATGAGGTTGATTTTCTTATTCACAATCATTTGTCTTTCGCTGTTCATCGGGCCAGTGGGCGGTCACTGAATATGTGATAGACGTTTGCAGGGCCAAATATCCGTTAAGATACAGATTTAAGCCGGTTTTTGTCTTATATTCTTCTCTTCTATTTGGCGTAACGTCCTACGCGGACATGCCGGCCTGTACAGGCTTTCGAGACTTAATTCATTACCACGCAGCCGGATAAGTCAATCCTTGCTACGGGGGGACGGTCCGGTCCATTCTGGGCTTGAACCCATGACGGGCATGTTATTGGATCGTTCGAGTTGACGACTGTACCACGGGACCGCCCCACTTCTCTTCGATCCCGCTCTACGTGCAAAGAACGAGTGTAGGAAAACGAATGAACCATGGCAGCTTTGCCTGCTTGACGCGGTGGCTTTGCTAGAGAACGAAGAACGATTTCACCCTTTATCTCTAGTCGCTTTCCTCAAATCCTGCAAAGGAATGGGCAAGCGAATAGACCATGGCAGCTTTGCCTGCTTGACGCAATGGCTTAGCCTTTTACCCAGTCAACTAGAGAACGAACGAATTCACTCTTTATCCCTAGTCGCTTTCCTCAAATCCTGCAAAGGAATGGGCAAGCGAATGGACCATGGCAGCTTTGCCGGCTTGACGCGGTGGCTTAGCTTTTAACCCTAGAGAACTAGAGAACGAACGAATTCACTCTTTATCCTCAGTCGCTTTCCTCAAATCCTGCAAAGAAATGGGCAAGCATATGGACCATGGCAGCTTTGCCTGCTTGACGCGGTGACTTAGCTTTTAACCCTAGATAACTAGAGAACGAACGAATTGACTCTTTATCCTCAGTCGCTTTCCTCAAATCCTGCAAAGGAATGGGCAATCGAATGGACCATGGCAGCTTTGCCTGCTTGACGCAATGACTTAGCCGGTTATCCAGTCAACTAGAGAACGAACGAATTCATTCTTTATCCCTAGTCGCTTTCCTCAAATCCTACAAAGAAATGGGCAAGCGATTGGACCATGGCAGCTTTGCCTGCATGACGCGGTAGCTTAGCCTTTTACCCAGTCAACTAGAGAACGAACGAATTCACTCTTTATCCTCAGTCGCTTTGCTCAAATCCTACTTTGCTCCGCACGAACCTCTTTACTCTCCATCTCTAGCAGCTGCTCAATTCTGTTCTCGTTTCGTTGTATCCTTGATTTACTCTCTTCCCATTCTGCTGTCAATTCAACTGTCATATCATCTATTTAGAGCACAACAATGTACGACGGAGAAAAGAAAAAGCGTTTAACCTTTCCGTGACATTGCGTTCCCTAATTCGTCAATCGCTCTAGGCGTGACGGAATAATCTTAATGTAAATTTGCTTTCGCATCATTGTGAGGAGAATTATATTCGGTCGTCCCCGGCAAGGGAGCTAAGCTATCGACGAGCTTCTTAAAACTAAAACTAAAACGTAATCGAACCAACAGGTGTAAGTAGCCACGATCCTATTTCCCTTTTTTTTTTCGTTGGTCGATTTGTTTGTTTGTTTGTTTGTTTGTGCTTCGGGTTAAGCCACAGCAACAAGTTAAGCGAACAATAAGTGAATGGTATATACAATACAAGCAAAGCACATCCTTCCCCGTCCACTAAGGCTGAGCGCAATTTGCACGGATTCGGTTTGTTCGAGCGGCCAACTTAGTCGGCCCTTGCGCTCCTTTGCCAACGTATTGCTGCTTTCATTGCCACCACCAAAAGGGTACTATTTACATGGGGCGTGTGGCGGCGACGGTTTGACGGTCGCCGCCGCACAGTTTTTGTTTTTCCTTTGCCGTCGTATGTCGTGCTTTATAAAAATAAATTATACCTCTAAAAGTGTATTTTCTCCCGCCCCATTCGGTTACGGTTCTATCATTTTCTCTCTCTCTCTCCCCGGGTTTGACTGCCGATTCGTTTGACGTGCACGTGCCCGTTACGAAATGGGTGCGCTTGTTCCTGCTGATCCGCGTGTCATCATCTCTGCACCTCTGCTGGCTGCTGCTGCTGCTGCTGGTGTTGGTGGTGATGGGTTGCGGCTAGCCGTTAGGACGTTGTGGGGCGCGATGGTTCGCCCTCCTTCACGCTGCTGGCCAGTGGCTGCACATTTGGGTTTATCGCTACCGAGGATCTGTTGGCGGGGGAAGGGAAAACACAATCGTTATCGCATGACGGGTTCAAATGCACGTCCGATGGGGAAAACTACAAGCCCTTACCTGTTGTGTCGCATATGGCTTTTGACTAGATCGTTGGTGACCAGGGCCGACATCAGGCTCAGCTCGCCGGCCATCACGATGGCACAGATGATGCGGGCGAGCTGTTTCGCGTTCTCGGCCGGCTGGGTCGGGTGGGCCCCGCGCACCCCGAGCATGTTGAGGCAGGCGCTCTGGCCGGGCAGCCCGGTGCCGCCGCCGAGCGTGCCGACCTCGAGCGAGGGCATCGAGCAGGTGATGTACAGATCCTCGCCCGTCTCGCCGCACAGCTCCATGTTGGTCGAGCAGTTGCTGCTCGTCACGTTCTGGGCCGGGTCCTGGCCGCAGGCGATAAACACGGCCGTCACCATGTTGGCCGCGTGCGCATTGTTACCCCCGATGCTGCCCGCCACCGCCGAGCCGGTCCAGTTCTTCAGCTTGTTGCACTGCACCAGCGTGCGGGCGTTCGTCTTCAGTATCGAGGCGAGGCTGGCCGCCGGTATGACCGTCTCGCAGACGACCCGCTTGCCCCGGCCCATGATCCAGTTGATCGCGGCCGGCTTCTTGTCCGAGCAGACGTTGCCGCTGAGCGACACGACGGCCATATCGGGGAAGGCGGCCTGCAGCTCGCGCAGTGCCCGCTCCGTCCCCTTGGACAGCATGTTCATGCCCATCGCGTCCCCGGTGGAGGCGCGGAAGCGCACGTACAGCACCGGGCCGTCGATGGCGACGTGCAGGTCGCGCAGCCGGGCGTACCGGCTGGTCGAGTCGAACGCGTGCTTGATGCGCTTGAAGTTGTCCTCCGCCTCCATCCAGCGCTTGGCCTGGGCCGCCCGCAGCACGTTCGGGAAGCGGACGCACGGGGCGCGCGTCATGCCGACGTCCTCGCAGAAGCTGGTGACGCCGCGCACGGACAGCGCCTTGCAGCCCCGGTTCGTGCTGGCCACCAGGGCGCCCTCGGTCGTCGCCATCGGCACGAAGTAGCGCTTGCCGTCGAGCAGCAGCGGTCCCGCATACCCGACCGGGATCGGCACGTACCCGATCACGTTCTCGCAGCACGTGTTCATCACCTTCGTGTAGTCGTAGTTCTGGAACGGCAGATCCTTCAGCAGCCCCGGGCTGAGGCCCGCATTCTTCAGCACGATGTTGCGCCGCAACCGGACCCCCCGCTCCGCGTCCCCGATCACCGATTCGATCTTGTACAGCGGGCAGAGGGCGGCCCGCTCGCGCACGATCAGCTCCAGCTCCGCGTCCGTCAGATGCTTGCCGTGGCCGTCCGCCTCCAGCACCTGGACGCATTCTGCCAGCGGGCGCGGTTCGGCCTCCTCGATCTCCTCCTCCTCCTCCTCGCTGCCGAGCAGATAGTCGTCCGCGGCTCCGTCACCGATCAGCTCCACCGTACCGCACTGCTCCACGAGCGTGTGCCTGCGCGGCCTGCGCCCGTGCCATCCCTTGCCGATCAAGCTCAGCTCGCTCTGGGTCGCCTTTTCCTCGCACACGGTGACCGCCTCGCTCAGGCTGAAGGTGACGGGCGGCGACGGTGCGACGATGGGAGCGCTTGGCGCCGCCTGGGTCTGGTGCATGCTTTCCCGGCGGGTGGCAGCCTGCGCCGCCTGCTCATGCGCGACCGACTGTATCAGCTGGTACCGATCGAACAGGATGAACTTGAGACTGAGCGTGATGATCAGAATGTAGGTGAAGATCTGCTCCAGGCTGAACGAGAGCCAACTGGAAGGGGGGAGCGCAAGAAGAGTGTAACGTTAGAGTGTGCGACAACAAGTGATGGTGTGTCTTCTACGTGTTAGTACATTTTTGAAATGTTTCAATATGATTGAATGAATAATTGAAAGGCAAAGAAATGTGTACAGAAACATGATGGAGACGCATGGTAGTTTATAGAAAAGTATTATTAATTACAACAAAATTGTATCAATCTACAGCTGACAGCAAAACCGAAATGATGAAATAATGAAGCAATGTAATAATGTACTGTAAATAATGAAATGAAAAAGCAGAACTACTTCATCAAACAATAAGTAAACACTATCAACCAAACACGCCCGTTGTGGCACATTGGAATATTGCACCATGCGATCAGTCGGAATAAAACAGAGAAAAAGATGGGAACGAAAACATCCTAAATCAAACAAAAAAAAAAAAAAAAACAAAAGTTGTCACCAAACCAGCGGACCAGCGCAAAACCGTGTGGCGAAATAAAAACTATGTCAAGATCATCGCCGATCTTTACGCGTTTTGCCGCGTGTGATGGAGGAGCGGCCGTTTGCAAAAAAAGAAAGAAAGAAAACAAAACAAAAAACCAAAACATAACAAAAAAACACACACGACGCCACAAAAGTGACACCAATAACGTAACAATAAATTTCCATTCCGCGCGAGAGCGCGTGGAAGGCGAAATGTGAGACTTTAATCGTGTTGTTTTCTTTCTTTTTTCTTTGCAAAACAGCATGTGTGCATGTGTCTCCCGAGAAGAAACAGCTGGTTCGAAGAAACGTTTGGAAGAAACAAAAAAAAAAATGAAAACCATGCAACAAAAGCTAGAACTGGGCCACGGAAAGATTAATATGCTTCGTTACGTTACACACGCCCCTCATACCTTTTTCGGGCAGGTTATTTTGGTGTGTTTCATATTTTTCATCGGAACATTACAAGCAATACACACACACACACACACACGCGCACAGCGAGACAAAACCACTTACTGCATAATCAGCTCCGAGATTACGACCGTATCGGTCTTGTTCAGGGCGGCCAGATGCTCGTGGGTCTGGGCGGCAATGATCTGTTCCGCCGCGTCCGACTCATTGTCCGGGGTGGGGAACCGGCTCAGCACGTGCACCACGAACAGCCCGCTGGACATGATCAGCTTGACGCGCTGGGCCACCGGGTTCGGCTTGCTGTCCTCCTGCATTACCAGCGCGCGGATCAGATTCTCGCGCTGGCCCCGGTTGTCCCCGCCGTTGTGCGTCAGCTCGAGTATCAGCGACAGGCAGGCGGGATAGAAGGTCATGAAGACGATGTAGTTGACCAGCGCGGACAGCACGGCGAAGCCGCTCAGCAGCTCGAGCCGCTGCACCCCCGACAGCGTACCGACGCCGATCACGAGCGTTTCGACCAGCGTGTCGAGCGTGAGGGCCGGCCCGAGCACCTCCATGCCGTGGGCAATGTTTTTCGTCACCTCCGACTGGCTGGCACCGCACAGCGCCAGCTGGGCCAGTATGCCAGCCTTGGACAGGTCGACCAGCAGCAGGAAAAGGAACAGTGCGTCTCTGCAAAAGGGGAAAGAAAAAGGTCAACGGGCGGGCAAATTGAGGCGGGTTGAGCGACACAACAGCACGCACAGCATAATTGATGATTGCAGTACACGCCGAAGAGAGGTTCAAGCACTAACACACACACACACACTTCCAAACTGCCCGATCGAACACGTACAACACAACAAAAAAAAAAACAACCCCCAATGCTCCTAATGTGAAGGGGAAAGGCAACCAAAAACAGCAACGGCGAAAAAACTACCCGCGATGCCAACAACCTGTAGATTGGCGGAGTACAACAACCAAACAAAACAAACAAAAAATGGTGTCTCCTTCAAGATCATTCACAGCGCACAGTGTCGGAGCACACTACATCCGTTCCGAATTGTGTATTGGTCGCCACCGCGAAGGTTTATCTATGCCGGAGCCTATTATTAAACATGCAAGCAATTGGCGAAGGTTGTAACGGGTTTGGAGATTTGGTTTGACCATCTCGGCCGGTACGGCCCATCATCCGTGACACCCGTGAGTCCCCCCCCCCCCTGCAGCGTCGTACCGAGTAAGTGGGTGCATTAACTTCAATGTTAAATGCTCGTGATGGTGGCGATGGTGCTGCTGCTGCTGCTGCTTCTGCTTCCATTGAACGCGATCGTGTGTCAAGGTTTTGATTTGATTAAGTGTGATCTTTCCTGTTGAGCGACTAATTTCTTGAGCAGGTTTTTTTGGTTGTTGTTGTTCGGTGAACCTTTTGCCGCGGAGTTGAGCTTTTTTGATGCCGATCGTTTCCTGATTCGTTTCGTGAGGGCCGTGAGCTTGCACGCGAACACTTTGTGGGTAGTAATGGAATAGAATTTACTCCTTCTCTGGAGCACCATCGTCACATGTCGGAGTAATTAGCAGGCTTTAATTATTAACCATTTTTATTCTGAAGAAAAAGAACATTTCCCTACAGCAGGTGTCATGACAATTAGTGAGAAATAGTTTTTTTTTTGTATGCTACATTCATTAATTATAGTTAAATCGGCACAAGAACAAAATAAAAGCACCATAAATCGGTAGTTGAACTCTCCATTAGGGTAATTAGGAGATACTTTTACGTCATACGATCACACACACACGCAGTGAGATCGCTTTTAAGAAGCTGTTTTTAACGCCAACAGGGATAGAAATCACGCCTCTCTCGGCTCTACCAATACTATCATCAGACCGATCTCTGAACGATGTTGTTCGACCACCATTCTTCTTTTTAAACCACCAACGCCAACAACGTGCACTTCCGCATGCATTGGCATTGTTGTTTGTACCGAACCGAAATCCACAAAAACAGCGCATTTGCATACGACAAAAAAGCCCAATTTTTCAACCACCCAGTTGCTTATCTGTGCTTTACCCTTTCTACACTACGTGCACTCCCTCTATCGCAACACCATCTCATGCTATTGTTGCTACGGGGTTGTTGGGGAGTGGGCAAGTTTGGAATAGGCAGGGAGCAGTGGCATGCATGCAGAAGAAAGGGCTGGTGTACGCGTGTTATGGTGGTGTTACTGACGCGTGTTACTTACTTCAGATCGGCAAGTTGACAGCCCAGGAAGTTCAGGACGGTCGACGAAAAGATGAAACTGGAAAACATGGTGAACAGCCCGGCGATACCTGAAAAGAAGTACAAAAAGAGAAGAGAGAGAGAGAGAGAGAGAGAGAGAAACAACAACAGAATTAATAAACAGCATCTTCATTAGTGTTGAAATCGTATCCCTCTCTCGGTTGTTCTCAACCGATTCTCATGCAAAGTGACCGGAAGGTGTACCAATGCCTGTCATCACAGATGGAAATGTTGGAACATTCAATGTGAAAGGTTAAACCTATGCTCCCTCTTCCTGTGTATTATAGAGCCCGCAAAACGATACGACCCGAAAGCGACGAAGGACGACGTTTTTGCAAGCAAACGCTACATTCGTATTCGCGCACAATGACCGCAGCCACGACGTCGCTCGGTGCCGCGGTGCGTTGTTTGTTTGCTAATTGAACAGCTTCGGCGAGCGGGTTCTTCCGGAATTATGAGCGCTTAAAGTGAAGGCAAAAAAAAGGCCCCACGAGAAACCACACCATCACAACAAACCACAGGGGGATGATCGTGACCAACCGTGATCAATGTTTCGCTTCTTGCGCCACACCACATAGTCCGAACTCGCGCACCCAAATGATACGCACGCGGGCACACCGGTCCGGTGGTTTCAAGGTTAGCTGATTCCCGTACAAACTGTGCCCGTCCTTTTCTTTTTCTTTCGTTTTTTGGCAACATCTTGCTCCAAGGTAACGTCGCCAAACGGCGCCAAACACCATGTAGGCGCGCGATTAGCCAATTCGAGCAGGTCCAGCGTACAAGATCAACACACCCGTGCTACCCGTGTGGGTAACGGTTTCCTCAAGGGATGGAAAAACGCATCGACCGACCGTGGTGGTGGTGGTGTTGTGCACGGGATCGATTTTTACGGTCACATCCATCACGGCCAAACAATCCCTGGCCTTTCCCCACCGGTACGGGGCGGACAAATGGGGGAAAGTTACTCGCCAACAGATCTGTCCAGGTGAAGCTGGCCCGAGCGCGAAATCGATTCGGAGCGATCGGTAGCCGGGCATGCGGGGAAAACTAACGCGCAGTAAACGGGCAGGCAAAGTGTGGCGTACGATTGCCTCTTTTGTGCTACACCACACTCGTGCGCACATTATGTTCTCTGTGCATGGGGATGTTATGCAAATGAAGGCCACCCGGCTAACGTGCATGTATAACTGTAGCTGCACCTCTGTTCTCATCCATATGCAGCAGAGATTTGCTGACGAACCTCATGCTGATGTCCCGGAATGGAATGAGCTGATGATTTATTGCCTGACACGATACGATTGTCTTTATGATAAGCATTTACTGTGTTTTTTTTATTATTTACAGTTATTTGAAGTGAATTGTTAACGATTGACTGTTGACTATTTTTGAGTTTCTTCTAGAATGCATCCAAACAGGATTTTCCAGGGGTTCTAATAGTTGTGGGACACTTCCTCGACTCTTATTCATGGAAAGTGAACTTCATATGTCGGAAATCGAACTCTATGGCACCCTTTTTGGACAGGCTCCTTCGAAATTCCTGTTAGATTTGTCAAACAAGGGTGCTATAGAGTTCGATTCCCATTACATTGAGCTCATTTCATGTAAGAAAGAATCAATAAAGTGCCCCACAGCTATGAAAACTCCTGGAAAATCCTGTAACGAATTATGATCATTACTCCGTCCAAACAATCATATTAGATCGTTTTTCGAACGTATTTGTAATCTTCAATTGAAATGAATTCCATTTAAACGCAACTGGAATCAGTACTGGAATTTACTAATAACTGATTTAACAAGACGTTACAACTGAGTTATTTTGCCTCATACACACATCCTTACTATACTGATGGAGAGCTGAAAGAGATCCAAATCATAACTTTACAGTGAAGGCTTTATTTACGAGTTTATGCATGATCATATCTGATTCAAAACTGCTGCTTTATTTGCAATCATAAATAAGCGTTAGCCAATAATGTTTTAGTAAATCCAAGAGTGGATTAATGCATGTTTTTTTCTCCTTTTTTGCGTGATAAATATCTGAGAAGTCTATAACGTAACAATACAATGTTTGAAATGTTCCTTTCCAACACAAAAAATGGGAACATGCATCCATGTGCCTTTAAATTCGGATTTGAATTCTTCTATTGGTAACCTAAAAAATAAACATTCAAAGTTGAAGCATTATACAAGTTCGTGAATGGGAAGTCCCTGCACAGCTTTCCATACACATACATCACCGCATACAGTAAAGGTGTACCGGGCACATATAATTTCAAGCACATTTTAACCCAACCTTCTCCTGTTTGCTACGAACAGTGCAAATAAAACAAACAGACAAAGGTTCCCGTTTGAAACCACTCTCACCCGCTGGCAGAGTACGTACAAGCAAGCGCTCCGTTTATCGCGCTCGGTTTATCGCGCTAAAGTCACGCCAAAGTCGCGCGTAACAAAGCAGATGGGGCGCGCGCATACACATTTCGCTTTTCAAAAAACGCTTTTAAGGAAATATCGCTGCTTCGGCGGAATCCGGAAGATCCCACAAGCGTACGCGCACTGCAGCACACAGGGCCGTGAGGCGTGTTAGACCACGCCAAAAGCAACGGTCCACGCGCTTGTCATCGTACCTAGCCATGCGCTAATGGCGTGGCCTTCGTTGCGCTTATTTGTATGTGTGCTGTGCGCATCGTTGTCCAATTGCGAGAGAGCCGCACGACATGGCGGCACGGCACCCAACCACCGCGTGGAGCGCCAAACCGGGAAGAAAGCATGGGGACCTCTCCACCCCATATCATGACGGTGGCTCGCCCTCTTTCCTCCCTTTTCCCCCTGCTGGAACACCTCCAGTAACAGATTCCGAAAGTGGCCAAAAATGTAGCGAGGGAGGGCAATGCGCAGCAACGCAACGCAATATAGAAAACAAACCTCCCCCCCCTTCCCCCCATACACTTGCACATCGACAACATCGACCATCAGGCCCGTCAGGTTTGGTGGAATGTGGCCGATGTGCGTGTACGACGACGGCGAAGCCGCTGCCGCCTGTGCATGTGCTGCGGGTGTTCGCCGCGGTTGGTTACTTTCTCCGCAAATACTCGTTTTTCGGACGCTCCGGTGCGGTGCTGTGGGGTGAAGAAATTTTGCAAACAAAGTGAGAGAGAAAGAGAGAGAGAAAGTGTGTGAGTGTGAGAAAAAGAGAGCGAGAAAATGAAAAAAAACCTACACCCTTTACACTGCCGCGCAACAAAATGGTGCGATCCTTGCGCTTGGCGTCCGGTCATGCGTGCACTTTGTATGCCTGTGCCCGACCCGACCCACACCAAAGCCCGTTTGGATTTGCAGTTACACTGTACGCCAACGAAGCGCTCTCCAATATTAGAGCTGGCTGCCCATTGTTGCTTAGATATGTAGCATTTTATCAGCCTCAGCCCATTAACTGCAGCTTAAAAGCGGCTTGTCACCTTGCGGGAAACGTTCGCTCGGCGCGGTTGGATTTGTGGCGCTGTTTTTGCGCACCGTCCGGTCCCACGCCGCCATCGAGATGATCGATGATTGTTATCAACAACGGTTTAGCGGCACTTTACCACCGACAACACCGTGAACAGAGTCCCGATGTCATCGGCAAGATGACGATCCTCCGATTTTAGGGGCCACCCCCTCCCCGTTCTCTTGTCCGTCTGTTTGCTTACGCAATGTTGTTTTGTAGCGTGCACGCGGACCCCCTAGGAGCTATCAGTATGAACGCTGTTTTGCCTCCGCTTCGTTCGCTAATGCGCGTCAGCAGACCGTGACAAATGCAAGCGCGCGCGCGCTTGAGATTGCAGTGGAAAAATTTCCCTTTCGTTATATAGCGGCAAACAAGGCGAGCAAACGAAGTGCAGCAAACGAGCTTAGCGTATGAGGTGAGATAGAGCTCTAGCGTATAGGGCCGGTCGTTTGATCAGTGGCTGATTGGGACGTGGTTTTTAAAGCGATGAGTCGTGAGGCAATTTTGAGGCTCTTAAATCAGTGTAAAACGATTCATTTAACAATTCACTTGCAGCAGATTATGTGTTAATTACCAAGCAATGGAAAACAATGGAATGCTTTTGTTCTTGTTTGAGCGTGAAAAAAAGCTCATACAGTGTGCTCAACACTGATGGTAGAACTAATGCGATTTAAACAAATGAAGACATTAGTAGTAAAATAAATCGTTTAAAATTTTAAACAAAAATTTGATCGTCAAATGTTAATGAAAATTTATACAAATTGATTGAAATAGCAATCCTCATACTAAAATATTTATTTTATAGTCTTAGTATGGCAAAACGACTTCCACGATCTTGAATCAGTAGATGATTATAGAAAATAATATTTACTTGAAAAAATCCATTTTTGGTGAGATAATTTACAGTTATATCTGGCAACTGACAACGAATGTTTCCTCCTTCCTCTATACGAGATGAATGAACAAATCGATACAGTCAAACGAACGAACACCACGACTACGACGCGATCCGAGCTGTAACTAGCACGGCGAGATCGCTTTCGTGTGACACGGAATGTCAATGTCGTGTCGACTGATCGACGGCCGCCCACCATAACCGAAACGCTGACCATCGAAACTGCCACTGCCACCAGCCTAGACGCCTCACCCCAGCCGCGTCATTAGCGTGGTGAAAGCGTCCGAAAAAGATGATCCAGCACAACGATCCGAGCTGCGCAAAACACATGCGGTAGAGCAGAGGAATAAAAAGGCAAACAAATCAGGCATCCCATCCAGTCAAAAACGAACCGGAAGTCCGGAATTTGAGGTTAAATTCGCTCGTCCAACTCATTAGCGCTCTCTACGACCCGGTTTCTGCTTCGTTTGTGTGTGTGTGTGCGCCGATTGAACTTTTGTTTTTCATTTGGCTGTATATTAATTTTAATAAACCCTCCAATGACCCCAAAATGAAGCGTGTTTCGGTGCCACAAACCAGTGCGATCCTGACACACGCACACACACACACACACGCGGACAATAGATATATAGCGAGTTTCCGCCCCGGATCGGATATGGTGGCCAGTAGCGAAGCGTGGTGCGGTTGATTGTGCGTTTAAAACATTGGAAAGGTGCCAGCGCACAGCCTCTGAGCGGATCTAGCCGAGCGGCAGAGCCTAATGCGCTACGCTACGCGCTAGTGTGCGTGTGATGCGGCGTGGCCCCATATCTAAAGTGGGTCAGTGATCGTTCGGTGCAACCCGGCGTATTGTAAGCGTGCCGGGTGGGGAGAGAAGGTTTGGTGGTCACCAACGATCGATCGAGCGGCGATCGTGACCGAATGGATCATTCTTGTATTTTTATTTTTTGCATCCTTCTCTCTTTCTCTCTCTCTCTCTCTCTTGTGTCGATCTCGTAACCACTCACGTGCAAAGGTTGCAAAGGTACGCGCGTACATGTCTCACCAACACTAGAGTAGCTAACATCCTAACTCAGTTTAAGAAGAAAAAAAATCGCCCACTGCATAGTTGTTTGACCTTGTTTTATGGTCGCTCGTAAAAACGTCTCTTTTCACGTGTGCAGCTCGCCACATGCACCGCTTGATGTTAAACCGTGCCGCAAACTCTGCGCACACCGACACAGAGAGTCGGGAAGATATGATATGTTGCTGTCCCTTCATTATTATTGACAACATAATTGAAGCGTTTAAACGGTTTGCTTTACTTAATGAGAGCAACTTATTTTACGCCCCTGTCCAATGCTTTACTGTCGTTTAACGACACGGTTTTACATTGATCCACAGATTTAAATATTGATCGCAGGATACATTTAAATACCACAACACGAAAAGGGTGCAATGACGCAATACAGCTAAATTATTACTTCGGCTCATTTTGGGACGGGTTCTTCTTCAACATTCTCACCAAACAGTCGCATTCTTTTACCAATCAGCCAGTTATTGGTTCACCTGGGCCTGGTGGCATAAAATTTCGAACAGAAGATTTGTTTTTTCACCCTCAAAAACATTTGTGACGTCAGCACAGATAGTCCGCTTGGCAACTGTCGCTTTAACCAGTCTTTAAACCGGTTTATTCCAAACCCTCCCGCGTGCACAGCAGGCGCGCCCGCGCTCGTGTTAACGATATTCTAACGAAATCCAAGATCAATTATCATTTCTTTATGTTTTCGCCCCTCGCATCGTGACCACCGATGCTATAATGTGGTGACGATAATTTATGCACACAGAACATTATATAATGCGACGTGGTGTAAATTTAATTGTTTGATTTGTTTCGCTGCAAAAGACTTCCCGCCAGCGAATGGACAAGAAGATCGGCCCGTGATTAAGCATAAATTAAGTAACGCACAGTTCTTGTGGCTAATGAGGACTACAAGACGCATCGTTGTCTACCAAAAATGGGCTGTGTTTCTCTCCCATACACACTGCTCACGGTCGAAAATGTCTCCAAACCGGGTCTGTTCACGCCGCCGCACACGGCTGATGACGAAAGCAAACCACACAGCTGACGACTTCAACGATACCGTCGACGCGAAACGCAATCACCAAATGTACGTACGCACCACTTTATATGAGCAATTCAAACGTGCACGCACACACACAGCCGCGTACACGTTTTCGATCATTTTATTCCCCATCCGCGTTAGGGCAATTAAAACGGGCGTTAGATTTCACTTTTTTACGACACCGCCCACCGACCATCCTGCAAAACTCCATCCCGCCATCCATTGGAAGTATGACATAAGCCGCACCACAACAACCCCCGCCGCCCGCAGAGCAGAGCATATCAATTGAGCAAATAGTGGAGCAATTAAAATTGGATACTTTAGCCCGTTTTCTTTTGCTTTTCTTTTCTTTTTTTTTTTCTGCGGTACCACTCGTACCAGTATTGCACACGTGGTTGCATCCATCATCTTCGCCAGAGGCATCTCCATCGGTTTTCAGGTGGTGCGCGATCAGATCAGCGACGTTCCAACAGAAAGGGTAAACGGCGGTGTCATTAGTGACGTCACCGTGCAGTGGCATCGGGGCAGCACACATGTGGTTGCGAAACCGGGAGAGTTCGCGCTGCCTCGACGTGAAGAAGCCACGCGAACGCATGCCTCGATGATGGTTCGTGTGGCCATTTGGATTGGCCGGATCGATTGGCCGGCTGTTGGATGAATTGGTCGGTAAAGCGACGAGGGAGTGTGTGCATGCATGCTTCAAATCCCGACGTGCTAGCCAGCGATAGAAAACAAAAAAAAGGGCAAAGTGAATGGCACAATTTAGCCGGTTAGCATTTTTAGTGATTTTTGTTCAAAAACTTCAAGGAACACACAAGCCAACAGTGCCGCATTTCGAACCGGTCAAACAATCAATCATCCAACGCCACCCACCCACCCAGTCACTGCCTGATTCACCCAGGATTGATGTAATGGATTTAAAGGTTTGCGTTTGTGTGTTTTTAAAGGAGTTTTTCTTTTTGTTTCGTTCCAAAACCGTGCGTGCTTTGCATTGGTCGGCGGTGAAGTGTAGTTATGCTACCAATTATGTAAAATATGCTTATGCACCGTGCTTGGGCGGTTCAGTATGTCTGAGCGATGGGTTCGGTAATGAAAGGGAAATCAGGAAATTAGGTTATCTGATAAAAAAAAACTCAAAAATGATAATAATTGATACCTTTGACGGCACCACCTTATTGCTTTGTGATGGGTTTTCTCTTTTGAATTCTTTCTTTCTTTCGCGTTTTTGTTCAACCCTATTTCCACGATCTGGGCTGATTCAGAATCTATGCAAATTGTGCTCAAAAATTTGCATTCCATTTGCGTCATTTAGCACTGCTTCTGTTTGTGCTCGAATGAGTGGCTTAGGATTTAGCATGGCGATAAAAATTTAGTATGCGTATTTGCTTTTTAAAAAAAATACAACAAACAAACCGAATGCTTAGAACGAAGCCAACGCATTCCCAGCACCCCAGATACCTGTTAATGTGAGCACAAATAATAGTGAAACCAACGTAAAAGCGATGTGTTATTTACTATACCATTCCTGCCTAACAGCATCGATTTCTTTCCGCCGAACAAAGGCTAGCTAGGACTTCAGCGACATGGTGTATCAAAAGATTAATTGCTTTCCACCTAGCAACATGTAAACGAGAACTGTACTTGGTGCAGTTTCCATCGGGAAAATCCCACTTTCCTGTTCTTCCAGTTTCAGGACAACAACCTTTCACTGGCAGCTCGATCCCGCTCGCACTGCCAGAGTATGCAACGAATGCAGTTACACTGAAGACACATAACGAAAGGTCCTCCCATACAGGTCGACAACGATTGTTTCTTTCTCCGTCTCTCCAAGGAAGGCAATAAAAAAGAAAGCAAAACAACCATTATTAAGACACCCAGCAAGCCCCTTGGGTTGCATGCCGCGCCAGAACAAAACCGAACGGCATTGAACAGTGGCGATAAAGCGCAATCTTCGCCGTGCCTGGTTTGACGTCATTGGCACCAGAGGTTCTCTGCAGAAAGGGGGGTGGGAAAAACAGTGGGAAAATCCCCTTCCAAAAGTCACCAAGAAGCTGGCGATCGAACAGGTTGTGGCGTGTGATTTTGCGATGAGGGCTCGACAGGGGCCTGTTACGTGCCCCCAAAGAGCCCCCCGGCCGAACAGGGTTGAGAAGGATCAGCAACTGTCCTTGAACCGCAGCCACATCACGCATCTTTCCCACCTCAACAAGGGGGGTCGTGCAAGGGGGGTTACGAGTTGGTTCTTAGCAGCGAATGCAAGATTTTATGCTTACGCAAATGGCATATTAATGTTGCTTCTTTTGTGCGGTGGGATGCTCTCTCTATCTCTTTGTGTGACGCACGCGTGACACACGGAACTGGCAGGGATGTTTTGCTCACCGAATGCTGCGGTCGGGAGGTTGTGGAATTTTGCAATGAAATAAATCTGCCCCGAACCAGCGTCTGTCGGTGGGCGAAAGGCAAAAACCATTCCTCTTTTTGTTTTCGAGAGCGTATGTGCTGCTTTTAACTGTGGACATCGACCACCAACCGGGCCTTCGCGCGAACTCCAATCTCGAAGATCACATGTATGTACATCGGGCGAGTAAGAGTAAAAATGGGTGTGGCACCGATTGCCAACAACAGTTTGCCGGCTGTTTGCACAACATTCTTTCCAGAACCGAGTGTGATCATGATAATCGCGATCGCGCACACGACGACCTGCAGCACTGCAGCATTCATCAACCGCGAGATTGCATCAAGAGGTCACCGGTTTCGTGAAGGTCGCACTGCTACAGGTAGCACCGTCACCGTGCGTAATTTCAGCGCACCGCAAACCACTTCGCCACGCTTCGCACCCGATCCAGCAAGGGCTGGTGTGGAACTTCTTCCTGCGCGCCAAGCAGCAGCGAGGGGAGAGCGTGAACTTGATTGCCGGCGGAAGGCTGCGCCACGATATCGCGCGCCCCAGCGTTACTAATAGCGATGGCAAACGATTATGTGCCGCGCGGTCCGCTGCTATGTGGCTACCCTTGACTTCCTTCCACCGCATCGCGTACGATCGGGCCTGGGTAGGTCTCGGACATGGAGAGCAGGAAGAGGGAGGGGGGGGGACGAAGGGGGCTGAACAAGACCAACAAACCGTTTGGTATGTCACACACCATATGCAAACGGAACGCCCCTTCGCGAAAACCAGGTGGACCGAGTGGCTCAGTTAGGAAATCGAAGATTCGCACACGACCGAACGTGACGACGAAACCTTGGATCGGTGCATAGGATGAGGAGGGAGATGATGATGGGGCGACACCGTTAAGTGCCTACTAGAACCTCTTCGCGTGCAATCGACCACCGGAGATTGTCCACCCCATTATTTCACCATCTTAGGCGAGAGGGACACGGTGATGCTCTGTGGCGCGTGGTCACTGTTGTGCCGTGCCTACTGGAATGAACTTTTTGAATCCTCAACACACCGTAACCGAGTGGGTCGATTATAAAGGGGTGTATTTTAAAAGGCACACAGAGGCACACCGATCGATCCGACCGACACTCTTGAACCGGCAAGTGGGATATCCCGTATTGCTCAAGCAAATAAAGAAAAAAACTTGATCATGATCGTGTTGATAATATACGCAATGAAGAGTTTTTTTTTGCTTGACATTAATTATTTATAATTGTCTGTACAAACCACACGCACATAAACGATATAAAGGGAGAGAGAGCGTTAAAGAAAGAGGAGTTTAATTTCAGCTTTGATCAACTCAAACATCAGTCTTGAACGCACGCCGTACCGGTTGCTAGCCCAATTGTGTATCACTACACTAGCGGATAGACGGCTTGATGATTGGTTAAGTCACAATTTTAATCTCAAATTTCATACAAACACGACCAAAACATGATCTTCTTAAGCCTTTTGGCCAATTTTCTAAATTTATGATTCGCACACGTCCCTGAGATAGACTGCGAATGTAAAACCTGTATAAAATATTGCAGGACCCTTTAAAAAAAACCCCATCGCACCTATCAAACAAGATTGAAACCTTGACCGTTTTTGTTCGAGCCTAAGCGCTTGGACCGTATAGCGTCCCCATGCACAATGGGCATTTGCCGGGATGAAATTCAAAAAATCAACTTTGTAATAGCGCAATTCCAAATAATAGGTTTTAATACTTAGGGTTAAACTAAGATAAATACCAAATATGAGCTCTTTATCTTTTCTGGTTCTCTAGAAAAGTCCTCTCAAAGTCGAGACTTGTTAAAAAAACGCAGAAAATTTTTCACTTTTTTGGAAAACTTTGAACCTTTCTAACTTTTTCAAATATGAACCGATTTTGATAAGTTTAGACATTTTAAAAAGGATATTTAGTCAGCTTTATAAATATATTTAAGATTTTGAGTGAAGATAATTTTTTGCAAAAATATACGATAATAACTGAAAAAACTTCCCGAAAATTTTCATCATTTTAATTTTTGACTTGATGCCATTATGGAAGTGGCGTAGAGTGGCGTTGTCTCATATATGTCACATAATAGTGTAATATATATACTATCTATCTGTGAAGAAATATTCTGCGAAAGTTTGCGAACGCGAATTTTATTGAAGTTTTTTCACATCAACTTTTTCTAAAAACAGACACATGCGTAACTAGGCGGCTCCATAGGTGCCTAGTGTAGCGTATTTAGTGTATTCTACAAAAATATATTCTACGTGCTTTTGATTACCTTTAATTTCCATTACGAAGCTGTGTATCTAAGTTTCAGCTCATGTGCTTATCTAATATGTAAATTTCTATTCTAAACTATCTTTATTATTAAATTTATTATTCAGAAAGAACGGCTTCGGCCGTATTGCTGACTTTATTATTAAATATAATGAAGCAAATCAGAACCAAATACCTTTTGGTACTGCTCCAGATTATAGACTGATGTAAGGAAAATAATTCTAAAATTTTACGCATAACAGCAAAATGTTATGAATACACCAGCATCTATTGCCGTTTTGGGAGAAGAAACTCCCAAAAGTCAT
>SIXB01003200.1:0-23482 GCA_007018985.1 Anopheles bwambae
TGCTGCAGAAACTTTCTTGGATGATTTTTTCCCCCGAACTTCGATAAAACCATCATCCATGTTCTCTTCATTACCATCCATGTTAGTTTCGCTGAGTGAGCGAGAGGTTTTGTGACGACATACGTCAGGAGGTGTACGAGAGCGGCTACGGCCTCTATCTCTTTTGCTACCACGCACGGACATTACCGCACGCAGCAGACACTACAAAACTGATCACGCAAGGATAAATTACAATAATCACAAAACAAACACAACCGTCACGATTAAGCGGCACATTCGAGTGAGTGAGAATTTGGCTTTTGCCGCTTTATTTATAATGCATTTTTTTTTTTTTTTTTTTTTTTTTTTTTAATGGTGTGCGTGATGACGAAACGATCGATGACCCGTCGAACAATTTGTAGCGATCCGCGAAAGTAGTGATGTGCTACAATCGGGACAATAGTAGTGATGTGCTACAATCGGGAACGAACAGGTAGCGTGCTATGGCCGTGAGAGGATGGATACAGCGTGCGAAGAAATACTTCATGGGATGGAAACGGAAGAAAACGTAAAGAATTATGAAGTGCTTAGACAACAAAACAGACTAAGAGAAAGGAAAACGGAAGTTTAGTTTAGTTTTTAGCTTACATTTTTTTAAAGATGTCATGTACACTTTCTATAGAAGTTTGAAATATTTAAGGTATTACGAAATTGTAAGCTAATTGAATTGAAGAATTTTACTGAATAAATACCATTCATTTAATTTTATTCATTTCAAATGATTTTCGATTCCTTATTTTAATAGACAAGATGAAATCCTCGTTAGGTCAAACTGATTAACTATCTTCTTTTAATCGTTCTTTAAAATGATCTGGCATACTAATCCAAGACTCAAATTGTTGTTTTACGTTGAAACTGTTTTCATATATTATTCGTTCTGTAATTGATGCTCGATTCGCATTGAATCAGCTAACCATCATTTATCCTTGTAATAATGTTCCATGTTTGAGCTCTTTTTGTGCATTATTTACACCCGTCATAATTTGACTGACCTCTCCGCGCTACGACAACCGTTATCACAATGACAAAGGTTGTAACTCATCAGATAATTTGAATTCTCCACTTCCATTCGGAAACAAGCTCACTCTCATGCAGTTTCATTTATCTCGATATGAAAACGCTTCGTCCTTCCTTCCTTCGTCGTTAAATCGCGTAAAAGATACTTTCCACCATTTAACAGATGCCAATTGGTTGGACTCAAAGCGCAAGTCGTAAAACGAGCAAAAAAATCAGATCAAATTCATAAGATAATGGGAAGAGAAAGGCAAATAAAGTTATAATTTAATTCCCGCAAACTGGACGGGAAAGTCCACCTCGTTTATTCTGCGTATCATCACAGTTGTGGTTGCGGATAGGGCAGCATTCTTGTGATTACTCTTCTAACCATCCATTACGAAATTGCCAATGGACTATTCCACATCGGACGAGTGGACGACAATCGGTGTGAAGTGGAATCAGCGTGAAAAAAATCTTACAATTTATTCTTTTTAATTTTTACTCGTCAAGAAAGCATGGAAAATGTTATATTGTAAATGTAAAATGTTAATTAATGTAAAGTTTATCCAAAAGTCGTATGATACAACACTAAAAGGTATAATCATTTAACAGTTCTGTTTTTGACGATCTTTTTCATCGGTTTGGTTTGAATTTTCAATCCCATAGTTCTTGTGCCTTCTTGACCAATCGCAGGAGTATGATTATAATTTAATGATATTATTTGAACATTGGTTTTAATTTTCAATTTTCGCACTAAACGCAGTGAAGAGAAACAGCTGCGTCCGCTACGTGAGTCAGCACCAATCTTCCTCTTGTTTCCGAAGCATTTTCAAACCGAACCCAACTCCTTCAGAGCGACACGAAAAAGGAGAAGGGACTACCAGATGCACAAGAATAAAGCGCCATATTGAGATTAAAAACGATAAGAAGGATAGAAACGTGGCACAAAGGACTGCTGAACCGTTGCTAAGAGCAGAACTTTGGAAGTTTGTGTAATCTTGACACTTTTCTTTCCATCCTGAAATTATGCTTGAGTTTTGCTTGCTGAGAAGCGCGAAGTTACCAGTGAAACTAATTATAACAAAAGTGTTACAATACTTATTTCACTTACAAGGCAGTCCAGAAATGCATCGCCATTTATCATAAGAAATTACCTCTCATAAAACTGCTTATGAATGTGCTTATATACATTGTTCAACAAAAAACATGTAGCAATTCCATAGTATTGGTCAAATTCGTCTAATGGGAAATGACGTTCTGTTATTTTTGCACAATTTATGAAGTAATAAAAAAAACTATCAACTTCGCTCCATATTTTAATTTCAACCAGAAAACTGAAACATTGACATCAGATGGAAATTCGTATCAATCATTTGTGTCGGATGGAGGAATCAGCCACGATAAATGGAAAATGTTCAATCAAACATTTTTCATCGATTCATCGACGCTGCCTCTTCCACCGGTATCAATTGGCTGATCCTGTGAGCAGTAATTGGAACAGTCACACGACGGTCCAAGGTTAAAAATGTTGTAAAATGACCTCTGACACCGGGAAGGTGTCCATGGTTTTCATTGCCATGTTTCATTCGTCCCATTCTATTCGTCCCATTCGACTTTCTGACCTGCTGACCAAACAACCGAATGTTTAAACTGTATTTATCTTCTGTCGACAAAAAAACAACAGTGAAACAACATGATGCAACACATCTTTCACTTATTGTGCTTGGCTTCACAAATTGCCTATGAAAAAGGGGGTTTCACTGCACGATGGGATGGATTTGGTTTGGGGCGAAGGTGCGTCGGCGAATGAAGCAATTAATATTCATTCTGATAAATGAATTCGTAAACGAGGCACCTACGCTGTTCGTTTTGTTATTGTGTATCTTATCAAGCAGACGGAAGCGGGGATTTTAATGTATTGTATTTTTCCTGCTCTTTTCGAAGCTTTCCATTACCAGAAAACATACGAACAGCAACAGTAGCAACATCAGCCACAGCAACAACAACACACAGACAGTAATTATTATTGGAGAGGAGTAATGTTGTGTGGATGCAAAAGCATCATTTCCAAGTACTGGTACGATTGGTACAAGAATGGCGATGGTGAAACAAATTAGCATGTAGGGTAGGCTGTAGGCTCTTTTATAGTGATTCGAGCAACAACAGCTATATGTTTCTTGTTAAATTGACAGCATTTCATGGTGCTTTGCAGAAAGCTCCTTACGTGTCATTATAATGCCTGATTTGAATTAGAATTAACTATTTTCGAATGATTACATGCTGTGAAAAATATCAATTCCTTGTAACAAACAATGCAGTGATCATATCATATCGATATCACATTGATTGCACAGACAATTCATGAGCTTTTTTAAGATAAGTCCCGGTTTTGGACATAAGGATAACATTTAAAATAGAAAATGCAAGCGAACGCTATGAAATACTCTTTACAGCATTGAAAGAATTTGCAGGGTATTGGTTAAATCGACATGGTTACACTACTTATGACAGCGTCATGTTGCGGAGCTTACAAGAAGCTTTAAGAGGCGAAAGAACTCCGTTGGAGCCAAAGCCTCTATAAACTATTCCAACAACAACTTACAAGAAGCTTTACACAACGAGTTTCTACCAAATACGATTCAGCTGATCTCTCGCCCAATTGAATCGCATTTTCTCGATATGATTTTGCTCTTTTTCTCTCTTCTCCTTGTCCTGTCCTTACCAACCCTGCCGGCTCGTTTTCGAATCAACGAATCCAAAGCCAACCGACTAGTTCTTTGAAAGCAACCGGAACACAAGTGGTCAGCTGTAAAATATCGTTCCAAATCCAAATTCAACGAACGTGTTAGACGTGTGTGTTTCCGTTGCACTTTCGACCAAATGATGTGCTTCTTGATATGAGAAACCTGCCATCTGCCAAGCATAAGTGTGGCAGCTTGATTCGGTAATCTGCAACCCTGATCCTATCATTCTCGTTCATGGCGTGTAAAACCGTTACAAATACCAACCAGCTTTTCGAACGCTTCTCAAAGTTTACCATCTGTTTACATTGCAATTGACGCTGTGAGCCATGCAGTTGAATGAAATTCAGACTAAATTGCAAAAAATAGACAAGAACAAAGAACGTTTCACACGGATTCACCGAAAAAGGAATGGTTAAGGTGACGGAGGCACAACAGTTTGTGTTATGCACTAGCTTGATTGCATATGGAAATTGAAAATTCATGCTTACTGTCTCTCATGCTCTCATCTTTTTTCAAGCAGGTTTTTGACATCCTTTTTCTGTTTCTTTGTTTCACTACTTAGGGTAAGCAAACGCCATTGAAAATGCTGATTATTCCTTTACCAGCGCTATGGCGTCATATCATGTCCCTTCGGTGCTCAGAGAGTTGACAGGCGATGCATCCGGTTGCATCGCTCTTTGGGAAGTGCAAATCACCTAGGTCAGCGTTTTTAGATAATTCATTTTTCTTTTATTGCATCAGTGTGTCTTGTGTAGCGTGAGCGCGATGGTTTTACCAACTCCATAATAGATGACACAGTGAGAACCTGTGCATCTCTCAGCTCACGGATCGGAGAAAAAGATGAACACCGCCATGGGCAGAATGACTGATTCAATTAAATCTCATCATCTCTTGGGCTGACATGCGGCAGTGAATACGCGAACTTCTCGATGCTTCGGGCAGCTGTTTGTGTAGGCGAAAAAATACGCCACCAGCACACGATGGTCTTTCGCGAATGGAAATCGTATTTTCTGTGGCTCCGTTGGCCATTTTAGCCACTGAACGGTGGTGGTTTAATTAAAGGCAAACGGTACGGTGTGATTTCTCTGCGCTGAGAGCAAACGTTCCGGCGTGTTTCGATGAAAGCACGTCTGCAGCAAGAACTAAATCGACTCAGTACGGTACGTAAGTTGTCCTTGGGAGTTTTCAAACACCGGCTGGCTACCAAATCTCTAGTTAATTGATCAACACCAAGCCAGCTATTCTCTTTTGGCTGCATCGTCATGTTCCACTTGAACCAGGCAAAGTCACCAAACTTTAGCAAGTACACTTTTCAACTCTTTGTCATCGTTTGGAGAGCTCCAAGCAAAGCGGCATCAATTTTCCGATTGATGCCACGCTTCTCTTCTAAAAAGTCTAAAATGCTCGAAGCGTTTTCACTAGCATGAGCCAGTATGATTGCCAGCTACGCTTTAGTTCATTATTTGAAGTGTGTCGCCAGGTTGAAAAAGGTGGTGTGGGATGGCAGATAAGATTATTTTAGTAATTAACCAAATTAAGGCGGAATAATTAAAGAGTATCACAAATTGTCATTTAAGAAATTCGTGTGCATTTAAAATATTTTAACCGACAGAGCAGAAAATATGAATGAATTGGAAAAATTTGATTACAAACTTTAAATCACCTCAAACTGTTTGATAATAATATGTGTATTATTATCTTCTGGTCTGATTGAAACGCTTATAATATACATTTAATAAACAAGATCCTCAAAAAAGAAATCAATGATGATGAGTATCTGTAAGATCTTTAAACGAATAAAAAGAAATCTACTTTAAAAAAAAAATGAAATCTTCTTCAAGATTAAATACAATTATCTATTGCTGGTATGAAAATATAAAGCTGAAATAGATCCTTTGTTTGATTCTAATAAAAATTTATTGATTACAAACATTACACTGTACAAATATTAAAACTTCATCTTACAACCTATCATGATCACATTGATCAATGATCGCCAGATAGCATCACATTTTAATTCAACCTACATCCAATGCAATCAAGTTCTATTTGCTGGCACACATATCCAAAGCTAGCTGTTCGCAAGACACAAGTGCATCAAGCAAAAAGATGTTGCAGTTCCATAAATAGTTCGATGCACCTCGAGCATAACGTTTTGCCCGCGTTAAACCAATCAAGCAACTATTTGCGTTATTGCTTCTGCAATCGAACCATACTCGATCATACGTGCACTCGCGAAAGAAAGACGACAAAAGCAACAGCTTGGGCAGCTGCATTCTACCAAGTGTCAGTGATCGCCGTCACCCTTGTACAAGGCCATCGAGGGAACGGTGTGGCATTACTCGATGAACACGCGTTTACGTACCTGTAACGGGCGAACCGGTCCCTTTGCCAGCCGAGCGATCAAGGTTACACAGTGATCGATCGAACTAAACGGAGAGCCACTGGACTAATTTCTTCCCACGAAGTACCGGTCTACCGACGCGTCAAAGAATTGCTCCCCAAGGTGAACCATAAGTAGCGTCACAGTCGAGTGCATGAGGACCCAACAAGAAACTCATTCAACAACCACACTGGTTGCAAATGATAATCACTTCCTACCGGTCTTTCTGCGCACTAGCGGGTGAACAATTCCTTTCGTGTCGTGGGAGAGAGAACGATATCTTGCACCATCGATAGGGGGTTCGTCAGTTCGTTATGAGTACCAGTCGTAGTCGGAGCTGGCGGATAATGTCCTCACATGCGAAACGGGAATCTACACCGAATTGGGTGTTTCCTGGTTGCCTCGGGACTTTCGCAAGCACAAGCACTTGCCCGAAAGCGTTCAGCTAATTACGTTCGGCACGGGTTGTTGCAGGGATTTATTGCGGACTAATGGTGGAAACGACCAATTAAGGATATTGCTCTGCTTTCTACTGGCTTGATTACTTTGAACGATGTGCACTGTATGGAAAAAAGGGACCACTTGAAGCAGTATTCGAAAGGAATATAATATTGTATATGTTATCCTATAACGACTCGTTTTGATAACGTTGTCTACATGACTACTTAAATTTGAATGTTATAGTAGGATCAGATTAAAATGTTAAATGTAAACCATCACCTAGCACGGTACACACTTTCCCGCCAACGAAACGACAACGAGCGTAATAAATCTAAACATTGCCGTAGAAGTCCGTCAATGTAAACCGTCACAACGGCTTCTCGCGTGAACGCTGTGAAAGCGACTAAACCTTGCTTGTCGGCAAATCCTTACCAGAACTCAACAAGCATGCCCTGACCGGCACTTTCACTGCCATGTGCTCGGACCGGTTTGGAATTTTGGTTTGGAGTTTTGTTTTGGTGGTTCGCTCGTGTCGTGCCGAACCCGAGCACAACCACGCTCCGATCTTTTCATCGTCGTCAGCATCGTGGTACATCGGGTCGCCCTTATAGACTTTCGCTACTTTTTCCCCTTTGTGCGGAATAGCACACTAACGAAACCTTTCCAATGTTGCTTTCCCCTTCAAGTGAAAAGCATGTCACGTATTGAACACGGTGCAACATTACTCTTCCCATTCAAATGGAATGTAAGTGTGTGAAAATCCAGCGGTTAGCCCGTTGATGGTTGAATGAAATTGACACGCTGAGGACAGCGGATGCAGAGGACGAAAACGAAAAAAGGATATAACTGTCAATTTTGCTCATCACCTGTGTTGCTTGGTGAGGTCAACGGAAATAGGGATATTTTGTAGGTCTGAGCTACCCTGGGGTTGGATGTATTATCAATATTAATCTCGTTTCCATCTTTGATGATAAGTCGTCATATTAATGATACATTACAAAAGTACAAAGCTTTTACTGCTGTTCAATATTTTAACTACTTGTTAATACATTTTTAAACTTATTTGTTTTATCACGTTACATGATTTGAAAGGAAAATAAAATAATACATTATACATTTGATATGCAAAAGTAAACCTAGCCTTTTCAGTAGTTTTAATTTCATCAATAATATAAAATTATAAGCATAACATATTTTAGACGCAGCTTTCACTAGATAGAAACGACATACTTTTGTAATTTTTCACACACCTCACTCTGCTTCGCAATGAATGCATTATTGTATTCACCTTTAATTAGTACGCATTTATTCTACCGGTTCAAGGCTACAATTTTCTCACGCAATGAAATTAATTTTTAATTAACAAATTTAAAATGGAGTTCAGGCCAGTTCGTCATCACCAATGCGCCTGAGTCATCAGGTGGTAATGGGCATGGAAAGTGTAAATTGGGTATGATTTGCTCAATTATTTGTCCTCTGCTATGGCCTTGGATTCATTCACCACGGGCTGACACAACGGATCTGGATGATAAAATTAAACTGAAGGTTGCAGGAAGAGATAACAGAACAGGGCTGTTGAAGGTTGAAAGGGAGGGAAGAGTTATTTAAACTTGAAGACTATCAGATGGGATCAACTACAATTTAATCTAGATTAAAAAAACTATTTATTATATAAACCAGGAATGTAATATATTTCCATTCAATCAATAATTTACTAGATTATTACATTGAAAAAGGGATTCAACGATCTTCGTTGTTCAAACACATTTCACGTTTCACGGTTCATTCCTTTCCAGATTCGGATGTATTTTTTCAGAACATTTAATTCATTTCTGTTCCCTTCTACAGGTCAACTTATGCAAAGCATCATCAGCAGTAATCATCGTTATTGCAGCAATTATAAGCCTCAGTGGGTAGATTATTTTCAGCATTCAGCAAAATTAACACCACTAGCATTGTTACGTTCGGATGCTCTGCAACGAAAGAGTGCAAATGAGTGAAACGCAGAAAATTCCTCTTTTAACGCAGTATTTTGTTGCTGTTTAAAAACCACTGACACGGTGAGATGGAGGAGAAGTACCCGTGTAAAGATAATTATACCAATTTTATGAAATGAAAGGTACGATTGTTTCGATTAAGGCCAAGGATGCGATGAAACGATAACCCAATCAGTGGAAATTTACTCATTTCGTAGCTGAAGCAGTACGTACCATCACGCATGATTACAGCTGACTCATGTTCAGGAGAATCTGTATGAAGCTATTTTTTTGAATATCAACAATAAGATTTTAATTACAATCATAAACATCAGTCAATTTTTGCGCAAATAGGAAAAAAGCGTTTCAAAATTTCAGTTACAACATTTTCTTACTAATCGATGTTACCCATTCAGAAGACCGCATCAAAAGACAGGGGCTCATACGCAAAGAACAAAAGTAAGCATGTGATGAACCAATTTATTATTTTGATAAAGGTGTGTGCTTTCTGTGAGGTGTATCATGCTGTAGAAATAAACACGAAAAAAAAAACAGCTGCATATGCAAAATGATTAATCCATGAGCATGTGATACTAATTGGTACTGATTGACCGCCTGACACTATGAATTCGGTTGACATGCTTATGGGAGCTTAGCTAACACACAGTCACATACACACAATCTGACAGCTCACCGGAAATGATCTCATTTGACACGAGGTTTAGCCACCAACTGATGTCTATTTAACCCTACGTGATAGGATTAGCTCGTGGAACTAATCCGTTGTGGAAAAATTGTTAAATTACCCACATAAAAAAATCATCCACTATCTAATCCAATCGAATTTAGTGTATCGAAATATGTTTATACAAGTTATGGCAACGTATTCGAACATCATGGAAAAATAAGGAAATAATAATTTAAAAAATACCATCAGCATTATTAATCGCCCTGTTTGGTGAACAATACATTCCAAATCCATATTGATTCGAGTCGAATAGGAATTTTTAATTCCTTTTGCTCAACATCCTTTGCCAGCAAAACAAATCTATCGGTTTCATAAACGAGCAAGATAACAAGACCAGTCTGGATATGTTGGGATGCATCTCAATAGATGCCAATCGGTGTTTGGTTTTGCATAAGATTAATTTAAATTCCAAAATTCCAACAACATAACGTACACCTCACCATTAAAAACCTCCACAAGGGGTTGCTCTTGAGTTTTTTTATATTTTTTATCGATCCGTCATGTGAAAGGGTTGAACTCTAACAGTAATTGACAGCACATTGTGGTACGGTTAAGTGGTCATGTTTTACGATGCTGATTGAATGTGTAGCAAGCAATTGATTCACATGAAGGGTAAAAAAATATGTTGTTGAGTGGAACGAAAATAGCAAAAGAGGCAAAATAAACAACAGGATTCAGCTATGCATCGAAACCGACAAACATGTCAAATTAGTATGAAACTTTGTGTCTCATTTTTTTATCTCTAACTTTCAACCCATTTTAGATTGTGGTTTGAAATAATTTAACCATCTTTTTTAAAAAAATATTCCTTTCCCAATGCACAATCCCAATTCCACCCTAACACGCTGTTAGAAAATCAATTACTATGATTTCAGCTACGACAAGCCAAAAATTCAACCCCAAATTCTACCGCGGCAGGTATATAGATAGGAAGAATCATGAAAATTTTATCACTGCCTGCAACATTTTGGCATCGCAGAAGGGACACATAGTTGAGTAACCGAAGGCAAAAATGTCATCCTTGTATGTTTTTCCCCCAGATTTTCTAAGGGACCGTACGGAACCGGAGTAGTGGCAGTAGTTTCCCAACCCAACGCCGGTGCATAAGTGAAACTGACGTTTTAAATTCGATAAACCTGCCTCAAGGTGCACCGGGTGGTTGGTGTTGGAGGAACGTTTCGCCACCAACGCCACCAACGTGTGCAAGGATGCAAAAATAAATTGAGCTCAGATTCATCCCGTCATGTGTAACTCTGGTAATTGGAAGATGCACGAAGAAAAAGGTAAACTGAAGCACGTCCTTTGCAAGACATTGCTCTGCACGACACACACATACACACGAAAGAACTAGGTGAACGTGTGTATAAACACACAAGCACATGGGTTGACACTTAAGGCAAAACCCGTCGTGTTGTTGGTTGAAAGAATAAACTTCTTTAAACGGAACTATTTTGTATGGCCTCCCAATCCCCTGTTCGTGTTCGTTTGGTAAAGCAAAAAAAAACACACAGGATTTTCTCACAAACGAACAGTTTCGTGCTGGAGAGAAATCGCCATCACCGAACCGGATATAGAACCTGCTTCGTCCAACGAGTTTGGTAGTTGTGCATTGTCTGCGCATAAGTATGTCCTGTGCATCCGTCCCTCGACACCGAATGGCTGGTCAACGAACATTGGCAAATTGTTTTCCAACTGCTTGTGTCCTGCCGGAGTTTTGTCTAGATTGACACTTTCGATACACAATTTAGCGTACCGTAAGTCGAGGGACATGCACGGGATCGGGTGACTGGATGGAGTCAATTCGTTAGTCATTTTGGACAGTTTTGTGCACACAGTTTTAGTGCATGGCGTTTTGTCTTTTTTTTTTTGGGAACAGTAATGCACATTTTGTCTCGTTATGCTTTGAAAGGGATTTTTCAGAAGCATACAGAAATCCCATAGATTGGGTGAACATCCATTTGCATAAAAAGAAAATTGTTGTGAATCTGGATACGTACTTAAAGGAGAGGCATCATTTGAATCTAAAAAAAACTATCGAAAAGATTATGTTATTCAAATAATTTAAACCGTATGTATATCCACCGATTGTCATACGTCACGTTCATACTACACTCTTCTCATGTCTACTGCTATAGCAACAAAAATAGACTCCATTCAGAATAATCAAGAAGTCCACTGTTCCGTGCGAAACACTGAACCAAACCTGTCAAAATCGATAGCACGGTGACGTTGACAAATATTTCCATTGGATAAATATATACACTCACTTTGCCTTTCAAATCCTACTCCAATCGATAGTCCGAACGGAGAAAAATGGACCCGTCACAGATTGATGTGTGGATTTTTCGCGGCTTCGAATTAAAAATTCCTCTTATGCACAACCGGACGCTGGATAGCGACCGCAAAGTGGGACAAAAAAAAAACACATACACTCACACAAAAATGTCAACAAGTGATGACATAAAAATCATCACACAGGAGTGCTGCTCTGAGACAGGTTGGTTCTGCGGTGATAACATTTGTGTGAAGGTTCGTGTGTTTGCTTGAAACAGAAATGGCATTGGCTGTGTTTTGCCTGCAAATAGCATGACAACAGAGAGCTATGGATGGACCGTGTCGGTTGACTGGCCCATAAGGCTAAGGCTACGAAAACCGTGGCTCGACTAGTGGCAAGGACAGTCTATAATTGATCCCAGGAGAAGCACATCGGGCATCTGCTGCCACTGTGTCGGACATGCAGGACATACCGTACGGGGCAACAGGTGCGAACGTCATTAAGGTCAAATCCTTACCGGTCACATTTATAGCCATTTTGCATAATAATTGTCCCAGAAGGGCAATGTTGTGCCAGTAAACAGCGGTAACGAGTAAGAAGAGTACACGTTATAATACGTTACAAACTGTTGCTTGCCCACTGCTGGACAAATGAGGAAAAAGTTGAAATCTTTTTTTCTTCTAAATCAAAACGATGGAGACGCCTAGTAGTTAACAAAAACCACAATTTAAAATATTAAGATCAACAACCATATTGTTACACATTTTGGTGTGTTTTAAATATTTTCTGTATTTAACTTAATACAAAAAATCCATGAAAAATGTTAATGTGAAAGGCATCATTAACAGACTTCAAGTAATTGCAGTAGAAACATTTATTCCTTACAAAAAGAGATTACAAACTTTATACTACACGCTTCACAGAATACATCACAGTATAAACTTCAGACACCTTACAAGACCAATCGTCAAAAGAAATATTTATTCTTTCATTACGGGACCACTCTCACAAGTCTTGTAAAAGGTTAGCACCCTGAAAGCGCTCCACAAACGAACGATGCTTATTGCAAAAGTTTGACACTTTCCGAGCGCCCGTCAAATCGTAAGCCGTATCTGCCTTCTCACAGGACACTGGTACAACTCGTGGTTGCTGTTTTACAGCGTGAAAAGAATGAAAGGATGAGCGACAGAGAAAGAGCGAGAGGGAGAGGGAGAAGTTCACACCAACAAGATGCCTTCCGTTGTTAATGTTCACTGATTGTTTTTTCGATGACAAGCCAACTTCATTCCATGGAAGATGTCGCGAGAATCTCAGCAACGGAAATAGGAAGTAAGTACATCTCTCCCTCTCTCACTCTAACAATGCACGCAACGATCATAATGCTAATGTGCCCAGTGTCTGAAGCACGTGACGCGTTGTTTGGGGAGGTTTAACAGCATTTTCGCATAAAACTTATACTACCCATGGGATTACAATTAAAATGTTTGAGATATTACATGCCTTGTCGCTGCTGTAGAGCGTAGTACAGAGTGTACTCACTGTGTTTTAAAATAAAGGTTTCAAGCTTTGCTGTTTCCAGAGCTTCTTTGTGGTTGACAGCTTCAGGAAGACGCAGGATATGTAATCTCATGAGGGAATTGTATGTTTTAGCTCAAAAGTATAAATATATTTGTGTCTTTTTGTAACATTTTTTTCCAGATGTTTATGTAAAGTGGGAAATGATAATGCCACATTTTTTATATAAATTGGTACCAGCAAATGATATCAGATGACATTCTATAACCTTTTTTGTGCCAAGTAAAGTGACACGTTAGGATAAGGAATTAATTTGATGTCAACTACTTCTTCAAAAGTTGAACGTTGATCATATCGTATAATATGAAATGGTTTGATATTGTGTAGAAAATATTACCTCCAAAACATGTTATTGAAAGCAGTTTCCTATTAACTCTTTTCTCTGAACACCAGCGCTATTTGCAGCTAACATCTTCCTCAAGCTCTACACAACCTTCACCATAACATTAAGTGTCAAGTGAGCTTTCAAAGCGCGTCATTTCAGTAGCCGGTTCATTTTTGTGCTCCCTCAGGGGCGCAAAGAGGCACAAACCAATTTTTGATCATTTAGAATCGACAGCACCCGAGGGTATGGCACACTGACGACCTCCCGGGAGCGATAATGTGGCACCAAAAATTGCATCACTCAGTCGCGTACCCTGCTGCTGGTGTGTCTGTGTGTGTGTGTGTCGGTGACAGACTTTCCGGCCTGCTTGGTTGATCTTTTCTCGTGCCACCGTTGCACCGATGCTCAGTAGAAGCGTGCCCTCCGGGACAAGCATTATAATCATCACGTTTCACAAGCGCCTCTACCAGACCAGAGTTTCGGTCTGTGTTTTGGGGACACGGAAATGCACCGATCCGGCAACACCGATGAGTTGGTACGGTTGGCAGTAGTACGGCACGTCTTCTTTGCTCCCATCTTTTGCAGACTGTGCAGGAAGATTGTCGCTCTACCAGGGCTTTCATCTCTTCATTATCGTCATTACATCGTCGTCGAGCGTCCCCCATCCCCCAAGAAGGTCAGTTAATGAAGTTCTTTCCGGCGCACCGACGAGAGCAGTTTTCTCCAGTGCTTTAGAAGTTTCGTTTCTTCTTGGGAAGCGAACGATGCAATCAGGCCGTCGGCGGAACGTATCGAGTGTCAGGCGGTGTATGTATCGCAATTTTGCAGTGTTCGCTGTATCAAAACGGCACTGAAAACTGTCAAAGCTCAACGATTGACAGAGCGCGGACGGGGTCTTGGTGTTGGCGACAAGGTGAAACTACTTTAACGCTCAACCAAACCCGGCAGATGTAGCTTTGCGCCAGTGCTGGTAGCGAAACAGTGCTGTTCTTTGTCGTTGTTATCCTTTGCGTTGCTTGGCTGGTTTCATGCTTTCGTGATGATCCACGCCACACGCAAGGCAAGACGACGAAACAACACGCCAGTGCATCGTGTACATCGTTCTACCCCAAAAGGTATTGAGCTCCTTTTCAGCTCTTCCTGCCAAAAGAGTAGCGTGCTTTTTAGGGTTTCAGGTACAAAGGAACTAGCTGCTGTCATGTTTTCCCCCCTTCTCGGTACCGACACATAACCAACAGAAGCAAAGGAAACAAACGTGGCAAAGAGGGAAATGTACCCTTTCTTTACATCATGACACATTTCTTTAAGGATGTGTCCCTATTCTATGTAAAGAGTTAAAGGTTTTACCATTGGGGTGAGGGTCGAAAGCGCAAAAAGTATACAACCGCAATGGTGGAAGCTCATAAATGGGAATGCAGAATACGAGTTTTCACTTTTCATCCGATGATAGCCGGAACTGGCGGAGGAAGACGCGAATTAACCTGTCGTGTGTACGTAACCCTGCTAATTAGCACCAAAAACGTTACTTCCGTCGTCTGGAATCAAGAATTAACCCGATTTAAGGAAGTTTCAAGTTTCGGTGCCATTCCTGTGGTTCTTTTGCCATGTGTGATCATGACATTTGCCTTTTTTGCATGACTTACATTCGCTAAGGAGCGTCTCTTGTAAGGGAAAGGAAATGACTAATGAAATTTTGTGTTTATCTTATCCCTGAACAGATCTGCGCCAGATAATTGAAGATTCACATCCCGTCACACGACAAAACATTCGTACGTGCTGTACAATCGAATAATCGTCGAATGCTTCATAGCATTTCAGGTTTAATTAAATAGAATAAATCATCAGAATTAATCTCGTTTGTACGCCCAAAATAAAGCTTTAAATATGGTAAGGTTACTTGTATGTTAAAAGAACTTGTTTTATCTTTAATTCTTGTTATAAAACCAGTTATTCCATCCGCTTAAATGCCATAATATCATACATTTTGCGAGACGATCAATACTGTGGAATACAGGTTTGGATTGATACTCAGTGCTGCAAAATGTCATGAGTATCACGAGATTTTCACCAACGAAAACAATGCACATATCCGTGGTAGCTTGATGCTCATTGCTGATAGTCAATAAAAGTGCGTCATGACATGCTGTACACGACATGATAATTCTTGAGCCCAACGCGATACTCTGACAGACAAGCTTAGCTTAATGCCGGCGCAAGCATTATCATGATTTTTTTCTGGCTGTGAACAATGCTGCCAAATGCCACTGTTTCAATCATCAACACTCATGACTGAAAGGAAGCTCAAATCAGATCACGTACACAACTGAGATGAGCAGTGACTATACCCCAACAGTTGGAGAATCAATCACATGCTTGGTGACATTTAGTTTAGCACCCAACTTTTGGTCACTCATTTGGTCACGACATTGTTGTCGGCGATAATCGCGACATTCTTGGAATATACTTGGCGCGTGGGCTCTAGCAACAAAATAAGCATGTTTTCTCCCTCTATCTGTTTTGATTATCTGTCGGGTCAAACAGAGCGAGAAAACATGCTCATTTTGTTTCTTGGAACCACTCGCACGCAATGCATATCTCCCGTGACCATCGCGATGATCACCGACTGAAAATGTCGCCACCAAGTGACTGACCAAGAGTTGGTTGCACACAATGTCACCAAGCATGTGATGGTCGCACCAACTGTTTGAGGCTCGCCTCTGATCTTCGCAGTAGAGCTTGTGACGCTGAGATGATTTTGTTTCAGCCAGAATTTGTCATGACTATGTCAGTGACATTTTGCAAAATTGATCACAGCAAAAAAAAAGTCGTGAAATATAGTGACTGACCAAGCGATGGTCGCAAACATGTCATGAGCATGTATTAGTCACACCAATCGTTCTGAGTATCACCTCTGATTATCACAATTGAGTACGTGACGCTGATATGGATTTTGTTTCAGTCAGATTTTTTTATGACATTGAAAGTGACATTTTGCAGCACTGTTGATACTTATAGGAAAACGTCTCGATTCTTCAACGAATTTCAATTAAACAAACGAAGCATACTCCAACAAACGCTCAGCAAAAGTCCATCCCGTGAAGGGTAAAATCCCTATGTGCACCAGCTTGCCCTGCAATTGTGCTCCGCCACAAAATCCAACGGCAGAGCATGGCGTAGCAAGGGGGAAACAAAAACAAGCCCCACGTGTCCAGCTGCTTTATTGCCGACGGAAAATAAGGATGGATCTCGCTGGCCAGAATCCTTAAAAGTGTCAAAAGCATTCCACACAAAAAAAAACCATCACACCAAAGTACAACAAACTCCAAACACTCCACTGCCACCGTCGCAGCATAATGGCCATCTTACCTTTGTAAGAGGATTAACGCATTTTAGTACGGCAGCAAATTTAGCTCGCTTTTTCTGCTGTGGGTTCGTTCGTCGGCACAACAGCTGCGGGGACATCGTGCCACCCCTTGCGGTCGGTGCTCATGTTGGTGGTGAGAGAAAAACCACACGCCTTTTGCTTTTCGGCACCAATGCTTTGGGTTTCCACTTTTTTGCTTGTGTCTCTGCATCTGCACGCCGGGCACGAAAACGAAACGAAAAGAAGCCTCCCCTCCGACGCAGCTGGCTATTTTCATAAGGACGCTACGGCGAGATAGGAAAGAAAAGGGGGAAAAAAACTTCAACTGAAATAGCGCTTTTACCTTCGCCGAATGGAAGGCTTGGTGTGAAAATGGATTTAAATCGTACCAAACGCTCATCCAGAGCTTTGGCGCATCCGACGCTGATTTCGGCCGGGTTTTTTGTTTGTGCGCTCCCTCGCAGCGCTCTCCTCATAAGTGGTGTGGTGCGAAAGTGTCAGTATTATGATACTACAACCTATTATTAGCGTTTATCGTTGCATCGGTACGGGGAGCTCAGCTCCGTCTACTACTGAGCATCCAGTGTGTTAGCGTGCTTCCATAAAAAGGAATCAAGCGATTTAGGCGTAACCGATGTGTGATAGTCTGATAAAAGAAGGATGGATTTTGAAAAGAGTTTTCTTTTTCTTTGGCTTTTTATGAGCGTTTTTTATCCTTGTCTTGCTTACTCAATAGCAAACATTCTTAATTTTTATACATAAAAACTGATCGCTTTTAAAATCAAATTTCCTTCAGACTTTCGGTCTCATTGTTCAGTTATTGTGTTTCAATGTTCTGAAATTGATTAAATATTTGTTGGGGTATTTTTTGTCGAACCATGCAAACATAATTCCTAAAAAGCGGTATTTAATTAATTTAAGAGTGACTCATTTCACAGATCCAATACTTCGATTAGTAAAGAATCAATGGAAGAACGAATGAAAACATTATCTGACGGCGTACAGGACAGCTGATAGTTATTATTTTTTTGTTCCTGCTAAATGGCATACCTCATACCTTAAGCATAATAAAGGTAGGTATTTTAAGGCAAACTTCATATTCCTCTGAAGCTCATACCAACGGGAGAATGCTTTGCCAATGTGCAATCGTGTGGAGTTAAGCGCGAACGGTGAAACTGAGTGAATAAACCATGTGGCTATCCTCAGCCACACACACTGCAAAAGGCAACGCAAAAGCTTTTCCATTATCCTTGCATTGCGCTGAATGCCTGCGTTGCGTAGACGTTGCGATACAAGGGCATCAAAACTTCCTTTTTTCTTTCAACGTTTTTTTAGCGCTTGCACTCGGGTGTAGAAGGTCTGTAAAACATCTCACGCTGGAAGCACCGAACTTAAAAAGGTACCTGAAAAGAAAGCAGACTCAAGGCCGCAACCATATATAGTAAAGCATGAACACTCTCTTGTGTAGTGGAAATATGCAATAGAAACCAATACCCTTAGCTAGGTGAAGAGTTTGAAAAGACGCAAACGAAAGGGTCAGTGGCACACAAAAAAAACTCCACCTCGTTGAATGCGTTCATGAGCACATTCCTTTGTCTATTTAGGGTGTTTTAAGCGCTGGCGAGTGTATGGTGGTCTGTGTGTGGCGCTGCAACACCATGCAAGCCGGTTGAACAGGTACGTTCGGTTCTGCGGGAATGCAAAGTCTTTCGCCCGTCAGGTGTATTTTTTTTTGTGTGTACATTGTAAACCTACTTTACTTCTGTAAAACAGGAAACGATAACAGTAGCGGCACGGGGTTTTTTCTTTTCTTCTTTTCTTGTAGGTTAGGTTATGGCCGCACGTGAGTGGAATTTGTTATTTAGTGTGCATATCAGTTTGCAGCATTCCGTGGTTTATACGGTCGGTGCGTGATGAACTGCCCGTGATGCGGCTGTGTGGAACAAAAAATGGTTTACCCTATACTGATATTATACATGAAAAAGGGTTCATGATGGTTTTTAAATATGCTTGAGAAAAGTGCAGATATGTATTTTTTTATTCAGAAGGAACGGTCCGAAAACGGCCGTATTGCTTAAAAAGTGCAGATATGTATTAATATGTAAACAATGAGAATTTGTGTCTACACAGAAATCTTTTTTTACTCAGAAATTGAGTAAAATTTAACTGATGTTTTTTGGAGCTTTGAGTACCTTTCAGTGCAAATAATGAGTTACTTAATCATTCAGTAATGTTCGGTGTTCAGCAAAATGACAGCTCGTTTACTGAAACCGCAGTAAAGCCATTTTCATATTCCTGATTTTTCAGTATTGATGCGCAGAGATTGGCTGTCTCTCAGTCAGTCTCAGTCTCTATATTCATCCAAGTCGAAGTGATTTTCAGTAAAATGTGTGCTTCTGAAATGCATTCAGTAAATTGTTTCACTGAAAATCAGTAAAAACATGACATTTATGCTAAAAACAAGTCAAACATTTTATTACTGACCCGTTTCAGTAAAAAAAAAACTTTACTGAAGCAGGATGAGAAAATGTTCTGTGTAGTTGAGGTGTTTTAGGAGTCACATATTTATAGTCGCATGATTTTCGGAACAGACCGGAAAAAAATATTGCATTTTGTGCTTTATCAAATCGTATGTACTGTAAAAAGCTAGTTCAGCTAGCTAGTTATTACCATAATACAATTATAAAAATTGTATTCTGAATTGTGAATTTTGATTTTGTATTGTTACCGTGAAGAAAAAAGTTTGTAATCAAAAAGATTTTTTTTTCATCAAAATGGTAATCAATCAAACAAACAACTTTGCCGACCAAACAAGTAATACAAATTTAACTTAATTAAAAATATATTGCTTCATATAAATTAAATACTCTCAAACACAAAACTCAAATATACACCCTCCACATATGCTGGGGAGAGTTTACATCCAAATACCATCTAGAGCACTAACACATTATGAATTCTTAAGTTATTTTACTTCTTTTTTGGCGTAACGACCTTATGCCAGCTTGTACAGGCTTTTTAGACTTATTAAGTACTCCACAGCTGGATAGTTGGTCCTTTCTACGGAGGAACCAGTTAAATTCGCAGGCCGCATTGGTTCGTAAATAACGTTTTGAGGATCAATTTTACTTCCCCTTTAGCTGAAGCTGATCTTTTGGTACACGTACAACCTAACACTATGCCCGTCATGGGTTCAAGCCCCGAATAGACCGTGCCCCCATATGTAGGACTAACTATCCTGTTATGGGTAATCATAAGTCGCTGAAAGCCAATATTAAAATTCTACAGTTTTGTTTTATTCAGCCCTAAATTTCGTCTTGAATAGTAAAAAAAAATATTGAAATTATGTTTATGTTTATTTGTCTATCGATGGGCAATAATGCCCTCTCGAACCATTTTAGCAATGTTTTACAATGAGTTCTTTACAATGGATTACAATAACATAGAACATAAAAATGTGCACTATGGAACCAAATTTAATTGTGAAAATAATTAAATTATTTCTTAAGCCTTTCTAAACCATTTTCTAAACTAACTTTTACTAAAATATTTTCTAATTATATTAAAATTATACAGTTTTCTTTTATTAAGCCCTAATTTTCGTCTTAAAGAGTAAAGAATTGATTAAAATTGTCAAGATGATAAAATTATTCTTTTAGCCTTTATCATGTCAACCACATTTGTTTGTTGGCCACATTGAAGGCTCTGGAAGGCCGTATGCGCCCTTCGGGACGTAGTTTAGGGAGCGCTGGTAAAGAAAAGTTGCTTAGGCCGTCAAATGGCTGTAAGCGTGTAATGAAAACGAAGCATGGAAACGATTATTTTATGTTATGAAACTATTACAAAAGTGCAATGAAATAAATCAACGCAACATGAAGGTTAATCGAGCCAGTAAGCAAAACTTTTCTTCATAAAACCCTGTACAACTACTCTCGTACCATAAATCCTCTACCAAAACTGTGCTTCGAAAACGCCATACAACCAATACAAAGACATACAAATTTGCAGCCTTTGCATGCAGACAGCACAACGATTAATTTAATTTTTATTTGACATTTATCGCTCATGATTGCTCATGTGACCGGCCAAAAGTAAAACCATCCAACCAAGTACAACCGAAACAAAAAGTCATTCAAGTTAAGAACTCATTTTGTGACAGATTTTAACGACACTCTTTGCCATAGCTGAAGCTAGGAAAGCATTGTAGGGCGTTGCAAAACGGTTGGTCGAGGGTGAAGAAACAAAAGCGAGAAGACAAAAAAGGTAAACGCTAAGATCGCACTAATGGAACAACACACCGTGTGTAGCCCCACTGGTGGCAGACTGTTGTTAAAACAAATCCAGTACGAACAAACGACCGTTCAGCAAACAGCACAAAAGCTACACATTTTAATGAAACTAACCTCGAATAATATGCGTCCCTCGGGGTGGAATACCAGCGCAGAAATGAAGTGTTGAAAGTAACAGGAAACAGTAAGCTTCACCCCAAGCATGTCTCTTGTTGGCTTGGAAGCCGTTGAAAGGGTTGTTAGTAAAGGATGGATGAGAACTGGTACGATAGTTAGCAAGCGGGAATTGCACTTTTTCCCGCCTGTTTTGGCTTAGCCTTTCGCCCCATTTCCACCTTTGAAGGAGGGAGAAAAGAAAAAAAATGCTCGCAACGATTCCCGGGACCCTTTATCCAGAGCTTAACCAGAGAACGGGATTACTGCTTCTGTGGGTATGGAATGGAAAGTAGGGAGCAATGGCAATGAAAATAGTGCTTAATCGTCGGATAATGCCAACCCTGCAGACGACGTTCGGTGGGCGGTTTGGCAGTCAATGGGAAGGCAGGGACAGAATGCAATTTTATCTGATGGCATTGCTAAGGTGTCGAATGGTGTCATTGCCAATGGTACGGTACGATGTCTTACTTTTGCACGGGTGTGTTCTGTACTTTGTTTTAGGTTGATGATAAAGCTTTACACTTTTTGTGAAAGACTAGCACAACTCTCGAGCCAACAAAACTGCGAACTCCAAACAAAGGTAGTGCAAAGTGCGAATGAAAATTGATGAACAATTATACCACAACCAAATACTAAAAATAGCAAAGAAACTTTATTGTAAACCTTTTCCCAGCTTCTCGATCATTCTCGCGGCCTGCAGCCATCTGGTAATGGCATGTTGGTAAGCAATTTCGGTGATTAGCCGTGTGTACGGCTAGGTGAAGTATCTGCTCACACCGGAAATGCACCATCCAAGAGATGCATACAGTTAACACGGGTAAGATGATACTCTTCCCTGTGGTGCACTTACTGCGCGAACTCCCGAATTGGTCGTAAAATTTTATTATTATGAAAATGCATCGCAAAAGCTGCTGCGCGGCTGCTGGTTGCATTCACATAGCAAAATTCTGCTTCCAGCTAAATCTGCATCGATTTTCACTTCTTCATTTTAATAACAGAAGAGAGATCATGTTTTCTTTTCTATTGAAACATAGCCCTCAGTCTTACTAAACCAACTCCTTCGTATTGTACTACAGCTTATCCAGAAACATATCTGGAATGACGGCATTTTGAAGCAAGCCCACGTATTGAAATGGCTTGCAGGCAAAACCCATTAAAAGAAATGGCAAAATCCTACCACTCTCAAAACACGAATCCATTCGTCAATCCTACCTACAATTAAGCATTTATTTTCGCATTAATTTTACTTCCCCCGGCCGAAAGTGTTTCCAGCGATCGGCTTTAGCTGTCGTTCAGGTGTTGTTGCTGGCACTGACGATTGCTTGGAGTAAACGTTGTTCCCACAAACCATTTATCAGTTAATGGTTAGTCTATCGCGGGGGTAGTTTCCCTCTTCTCTAGTAGTCGTTTTTGTTTGGCTGTTCCACTGTTCCCGGGCCGGTGCAAGCCAATTAAATCATCGTTTTCATTAACGTCGAAATGGTTCCGGCAGTGTCCCACGCAGGCACAGTAGGTACTTCATTTGACTTTCACAGTGGTTCGGAATTGAAGGCAATGAAAAGGGGCAAATTAAAAGAAGCTAGACTGTTGCTGCTGATGGTGATGAAAATCTTACCCCGTTGAATTTGGGCTTTTGGACACGAGGACGGTGAGTGATTTCTTGGGGATAATTAATGGCACATTGGCATACGAACACGATGCCAGTGGTGAGAAATCGGACGGGTGGACGATTTATTGCTTTTTGCACGACACAATGCTTGTGTTTAAGGTGACGACGAATGGCTTTGGGTACTTATTGTGCCCAAGGCCCAATGTGGATTGCGAAAGCTTTGGAAATTCAGCTAAATGTGGTTGTACAAAGTGATTGGCTGTGGTGTAAATAAATGTTGCTATGGAAACCATACATTTTCTTCACTGAGGCGTTTGTGTATCCCTGCACTGTGCTGTCCAAAAGCATAAAAATAATGAAATGGTTTAGTGTACGGTTTGACATAAATATGTTTGATTATTTTTGTATAATTTGTTGCATTTTTTTCCTGTTGGATCCTATTTATAAGTATATTTTTTGTCGCTCTAGAGCCAATCAATGTCAGAACCGGAGCTCAATTAAAATAAACTCAACCCAGATACCACAGTTGACATGCACATAATAAACAGTAAAATAAGATTAA